>CAUYSK010045057.1:0-38763 GCA_963575035.1 Avahi laniger | reverse complement strand
ATTAGCCGGGCATGGTGGTGCATGCCTGTAGTCCCAGCTACTTGGGAGGCTGAGGCAGGAGGATCGCTTGAGCCCAGGAGTTTGAGGTTGCTGTGAGCTAAGATGATGCCACGGCACTCTAGCCCAGGCAAGAGAGTGAGATTCTGTCTCAAAAAAAAAAAAAAAATACTATGCTCAATGGTAACAAATACTTTGAGGTATTTAGAAATCAACCAAACAAATGAAAAACAAAAAAAGTGAAAAAATTTCAGAAAATAATAAATTTTAATGAGACAGAGTACTGAATGGAGAAATATTCCATGTTCATGAACAGGAAGGACTGGTATCATAAAGATGTCCAGTCTTCCCTAGGTAATGTAATAATAATCAACTTTCAAATAGGTTTCTTGTAGAACTTGTCAAGTGGATTCTAAAATTTATTTGGAAAAGCAATGGGCTAAGAATTATTGAGAAATTCCTGTAGAAGAAAAGAAAGGGAGTACTTGTCCTACCAGATATGAAGACTTACAAAGCTGAAATAATTATGATAATTAGGTTCTAGTGCAGGGACTGACCAACTAATCAAATGGAAAGTTCAAAAATAAATCCACAAATGTATGAAACTTTGATACATAGAAGTGATTTAGATCAATAGGGAAAATAGGAACCATTCAATAATAATGTCTCCAAATTCAACAAAATGTTAAAACAATGGATTATCCAGTTAAAAAAAAAAAGATATTTCCTTCTCAGGTACTAACACTTACAGTAGACATTTTGATTTCCTTGGGAAAATGGAAGGCATTCAAATTCAAATAAAGTGTTCAAATAAATATTCTAAAACCCACAGAGAGCAAAAACAGCAAATAAAATCACCCATAGCCTATGCTTCTAATATGACAAAGAGACAAATAACACTAAAACTTCAAACTTCAATTTATAAGTAAATAGGAAAAACAAAAACATCCAAGACCAGCAATGTCAACTACAGAGCCCTTACTGTAACAGGTAAATCAGGAGGATCTGGGTAGTTGTGTAACATAAACATCAACTAAAGTTTCCCCCAGGAACAGATATAAGTAGCACTTGGAAGGGGGAGGTAACCCTTTAATCTGGGCAGATAAAGGAAAGGAAGAAATAAGAGATAAGGGCTCTGCTGAAACAGGATGGTAATCACAGAATCAGAAACAGAAAACCTCCCACATGTCATTCAGTAAAGAAGCTGCATTTCACTATACCAACAGGAGAGGGCATTCTTGAACTAAGAAACTGAGCAAACCTTTTTTCCTGGCCCCACAGAATCATTTGTTATTTGTAGTCCAGGAAAATCCAATACATTATCGTAAATGGAAAAAGTAATCTAACATCTACACTAGGCTACAATAAGAAGAAAACAAAGAATGAAAATCTTTTCTGCTGATCAAAGTAAAGTAATTTCCTCAAAAAAAACAAAACAAGTAGATAAAAACTGTAACATACTACTCCAACATGAATTCAATATAATTAAATAGCAATCGTAGGTATGAAAGAAGAGTAGGAATACCAAGTATTCTGAATAGATATGGAAGATACGAAAAAACAGCTGACTAAAGTCATGAAAGAATTTTATTTTAAAAGACAAAATCATCTGAGAAATAAATACTAAATTACTAAGTATGCAAGAGGGAATAAATATATCCTGGTTTGAATAAAAAAAGCTACAAAAATATTCTTAGGGCATTTTAGGAAGTTTGAATATAGAAATGAAGTGCTTAAAGGAAAGTGAGTATATAGGTTAAGAATAAATTTACAGAAAATAAAAAGGCTAGAGAAACAAGTTTAACACCACCACAAAGAAATCAGATAAATCCAAAACATAGGACAATCTTACAAGACAACTGGCCTAGTCTCTTCAACAAATTAATATCATGGAAATAAAAATACATGAGGGGACTATTTTATAGATAACATTACAGAATTTTCTTGCATATGATAATAATATTATGATTATAATGGATCATGCCTTTTAAGTCTTAGGTGGTACATAGTAAATATTTGGGGCGAAATGTCATGATGTCTACAATTTGCTTTCTAATGGTTGAAATTTTTAACAAAAGAATGTGTGGGAATATACCTACAGAGAAAGAATTCAAACAAATATGAGAAATAACTAGTTATTAAATATAGGTGATGAGTGTTCACTGTATGTCAACTTTGCTGTATACTCAAAATTTTTCATAATGAAAAGTATGGGAAACCACTCACTAGCTAGAGTAGGTACAAACAGATCAGAAAAAAAGGTAGTATTTCAATTTAATGGAATAAAGGATGTTTTATTTAATTGCACAGATGTAATTGGCTATGCATAAGAAACAAATTAAAAAGAATATACCACCACCTTATACAAAAACAAATTCCAGGTGTACTAAACAAGCTAAATATAAAATAGTTAATGTTTTAGAATAAATGAGACTAGTTTTGTAATCTTGGTGCTGAATAGTAGTCCTATAAGACAGCAAATTTGGAAGTCAAAAAGGACAGATATTTTACCTAATACAACAAAAACTTCTTAAATTTCATATAAAAATGTCATAGACAAAGGAGACACTGAGGAAATATTTGTAACTTTTAACAAAAGAATAAAAGGTCTAATCTTTTAATTTTAAAAATTCTAATAAATTGATGAGAAGACAAAACAGCATGTAATTCATAGAAGAGGATATGCTAATTCCTATTAATAAATTTAAATATTCTGAACCTCACTAGAATATAAACTTCAGGAGGACAGGGTCTTTGTTTTTGCTCATTGACATTTTCCAGAGATTACAAAAGTAGCAGCCCACTAAAAGCCTTCAGTAAATATTTGCTAGCTGCTGGCCAGATAGGTGGACAGAAACATGCAAATTAAAAGAAGGAAACACTATTTTTCACCCATCAAAATGGCAATAATTAATGAGGCTGTTATATTCAATGCTGGAGAAGGTAAGATAATGTCTTTACTAAAATCAAAAACACATACAACCTTAGATTAAGCAATTCCATTTATAGGAATCTGTTCTACAGAATAGAAGCACACCAGGATGTCAAAATATGTAAGTACATGGAGATATACATTTTTTGTAATAGCAAACAATCTGAATGACATTGACAGGGAAATTATCTATTAAATCATAGTGCATCAATAATGTGGAATACTCTATAGCTATTAAAAGGATGCAATAGCTCTTATTCTTTATGTTGAAGGATGTTCAGTGAAAAAAAGCAACTCGCCAAGTGTTCACCGATATGTTTAATATGGGAAAAAATAAATCTGAATGTCTACATAAATGAACATGGAGAAATAGTTTGTGGGAGGATTACATATCAAACTTAACATTGGTTGTCTCGGGGCGATGGGATTAGAGAGGCAAGATATTATTAATTTTTTTTAACCTCCATTGTTTAACAATGAGCATGACTTTCATATTTAAAAAAAATCAAATTATGTCTTTCAGTTCTTTTCATTAGTAAGAAACACATAAATTGGTTTTTAAAAAAAGAAATGACAAGCTAATAAAAAAATTAGTTTAAATTCACAACATGCCCATTACAGAAATAATGCTTGCTTCTTACCAAGTCAACTATATTAGAATATATGTAACAAAGATAAGCCTGGGCTTGTAGTTATTATAACTGCTACTTTGTATCAATCAAGTATAATCATGAGTCTAATGGAAAATTCCTCATATGCGAGATCTTTATTAATGATATGCCTCACTCTTTTGTGAGGCAAACCTTGAATCAATTTGTGTTCCTATAATGAGGCTTTACAATTTTCTAACACTTAAATTTCAGTCAAAAAATACAGGCAAATGAAGTATGGGAGGACTGAAATGCAAACAGTAACACTGGTTGGTGGAATAATGGGCAAGTACTGTAATTATCTTTGTAAGTTTAAAATGATGAATTAAACATTTCATATGGCCCTCTTGGTGCCTCATTAGTAGCACTGCATATAGTAAGTGCTATATACAAGTGTAGATAAGAACAATAACTTCTCTCTGAAGAGACTGGGTCTTCAGTTTACCTATTCTATTTCAATCAAAACTGTTTGTTTATATTAACATTCTGAATACCTCAAAAATAAACCTTGCACAATGAAATTTTTTGTCACTTCAAGTCTTGCACAGGAAGTAAAACAAAACTGAGGACAGAAAATAATTACAGTACAACACATATATTATTATACATAGAAAGTAATAAGGGAGCTTACTGATTTATATTTATAATAATTTATATGTTATTTACTCAAATCATATTTACCTTAAAACCAAAGTTAAGATAGATAGTATCAGGGCATCTTATAATGGATGGTCAGTGATCTGGGATTCACAGTAATTTAAGACAGACTGGCGGCTGGTCAATACCTAAATTCCAAATTCCAATAATAGTGTTCTGCTATATGGCATAAAAAATAAGAAATGTGTAGCACATGCACTATTACTGAGGAGGTGACCCAGAGAGCAACCAAGAGGGAGCCCTTGATAGTGGGCCACGCACTGGGTTTCTGTCTCATCCCTGCTAATAACTAACTATCTGCTACTGGGCATATCATTCAGCTCTCTGAGACTCAGTGTCTTCACCTGAATCTGGTCAGATCATCTTTAAGACCACTTCAGGGCTAAAATCTTCTGGTTTAGTATCTGTCCCTGTTTGTAAGGGAAGAAGACAAACAAAACGAAAACGCACAAACAGAAATGTTATTTGTTTTTATATAAAGTTCAAACACAAAAAATTGAGTTCTACTAGTCAAAAAATTTGGATTCCAGAATTAAAAAAAATTTTTAAGATTTATTGTATTAAATGTATACTGATTCTCATGATCTTTATTTGTTTAAAAGAAAAGACAATTTTGTTTGCATGATGGGAAAAATGGGAATGATTAGCATTATTTGTAGAAAATAGATATTTAGACATTCTTAACAAAATCTCAGGTCAAACATAAATGAAGTAAAACAAATATAAAATACCCTAAAGATGAGAAGTGCTACTGAATTTAAAACTGTAGTGATTAACTAATTACAAGAATTGAAAGTAAAAACTATTTCAAAGTAATCTTTGACATTAGATGGAAACAATACAGAGAAAATACTCTGTCCACTTGAATGAATCAGTGAAAGAGAACGAGAGAACTTAGAATTGATGATTTGGTCAATGACACGTCTCAGTGATTAGACAACAAACCTCAGTGACAAGTCACTAATCTCAAAATCTGGTATTAATTATAAACATTGACAATTATATTATCATCTAATACAACTATTATTTTTTAAAAAGAATACACAAAACGATTGGTATAGGAACAGGGATATTATAACTCAGAAAATTAACTTGAAGAAGGCAATTTTGACAAGAAAATACTAAAGAGCATTTCTATTTACAATATAAAAACTAGGGTTTGCTTATTTCCAAATATTCTAATTTGCTGGGAATCATACTACAGGTAGTTGAGCTTTAAAATGACTGAGTTATAAGTGTCAAAAGTAGTAATCATTACTGTAGATTATAATCTCAGAGATATAGAATCTAGAAAAATCCTTATTTGTCAATAGAGATTAATGTGATGGTAGTATAGCAAAGTGATTTTTGTGTTTTGCCCACTTATTAGATTAAATGGGTGACCCTGGGCAAGTTACTTAACTTCCACAAATTGCAGTTTGCTCATCAGTAAAATCAGGATAATAAAGTATCCAACTCAGGGGTTTTGAGATTTAAATGAAAGAATATATATAAGAACACTCAAGAATTTAAAAAAAAAATTATTACCTAAAATACTATGAAGATATAAATATTTTAAACAATCAGCTACCTTTAGCAATTGTATTTCAAACCATTAAAAGCCAAAATAAAGGAAAATACGTTTATCTAAATTCCTAATATGAAGTTATAAATGTTATCTAGAAAATAAAATATTTAAGAGAATTTACTTTATCTCTATTCTAATTAGTATGGCACAAAGACAACACTTTTGACATCTCCATAATATGGGTTTTTATAGAAATGATATATTGGTATGGCCCTGGCCATAGACTTTTTTTTGGTTATTACAATTACTATGTTAGAAGAATAGGTTAGCATACTGAGGCCAAAGAACAAAGCAAACAAACATACACAGAAGATTAAACAAAGATTTGTGGGCTTTAATTAATTGGCTAGGATACTTTGCTAAAAATAGCATAAATCTCTAATCTTGATATATACCTCTAGGAGAAGTAAATTATATCCAAAACTTCAAAAGTAGATTCAGTCAGGATTTCAAAGCAGCTCATGTTGTTTTGATAATCTTACCTGAAAAGAGATTTGTCAAACCCAGCGGGGCTGTGACTGGCTTACACCACTACTGTACCTCTCCACCTGCCATATTCTTCTAATTAGGAACTAATTCCATCTATCTATTTATTATATACCTAGGAGTAGCAAACAAAATGTTGAGACTGAATCATCATCATTCCATATGAACTTATGGGAAAGAGAATGTATAGTCCAGAAAACAGAAACCCAAAGATTTCACAACTCTAAGAAAACTTTCTACAGCTAAATTAAAATCAGTAAGTTTCTGCCAAGACCAGAAAATCTAAAGTTAAATTTTCAAAGAAGGACTAACAGCCAAGAATGGCATTAATTTGAAAAGCAATATCAATATCCTCTGGCTAGTAGCTCTTTTCTTAGATAGAAGAATGGACAGTGAACCTAAATGAGCTGCAGCAAACAAAAGAAACAAGAATGTAATTGCAATTGTCAAAAACTATTTTAAAAATAAAAATAAGGAGGAAAAAAGGAAAAAGGAATGAAGGCTGTTCTCTCATTTTTATCAAAAAGGCTGCTACCTAGATGGATGATGTAATCTAAGTGATTAATGACTACAATCATGAAAGCTACCTGATGTTTTTGCATCTGGTAGGACTACAAACTATAGACTGGGGGTGGAGACATTAAGAAAGTCTCTCCTATTTAAGGAAGAATATCTGATTATATCAAATTAATTAATATCAGAATTAAGTGACTTGTGATAGGTAAATTACAATCTCAACTTTTCATCTAAGAAGATAGTAAACCATGAAAAAAACAGAGCTAATTATAAACCACTGGTCCAGATTCACAACAATGTTAAATATTATCATCATTTATCTCAAACATTAATCCATTTTAAGTCACATAAGATAGTTTCATGAAATTATAATATCATACATTAGAATTCTATAATTCAAAAAACATTTCCCCTGTAATGACTGAAAATAGCCATTTCTTATAAAAGGAAGAAACCACAGAATGTCATATATATTTTACTAGAGGTAAGAATACATAATAGAAACTGTCATGTAATAGGATACCATAACTAACATTTAGATGAGAACACAATCCTATAATTACAAAACAAAAAGAAAATAATTAAAATTCTAAAGTGCAAGTTACTCAAAATATCCAGAGAAACCAGAAAGACATTTTTATTTCAGAGTTATTTATTTATATGTATAGAAATATATATGTATGATATGTGTGTACATGTGGCGATATATATATCATCTTTCTTATTAGTTATATAACACATAAGATAGTTAAAATGAAATACTTATGATAGTTTTCCCATATTTAGAATATCATATGACTAGGGAAAAAAATTGGGGTTGTATAGAAAGATCAAGGGACTACAACTCCTTACAGAACCTAGTCAAAATATGCAGTTTATTTTTTTTTTCCTTTTTTGTTTTTCGTAAGTGTTATAGACAAAAAGAACAAACAAAAATTCTCAAGACCACAATTTTCCCACCAGTAAACAAGAAAAAAAATGTTTTCCCAAAATACCATAACTAGAACACAAATTTATTTAAAACAAGGAAAGAAATAAAAAGAGAAAGAGATCACTGTCCTTTTAGCATTAAATATTTACCCTTATTCTTACAGATTCACCTATCAGAAAGATCCAGCAGAAACTAACACCTGAAAGGTACTCATGGCTTTCTAATTAGCATACGAAAAGCATCCATTAAAAAAATTAAAGACAAACAATATGCTAAAAACAGTTCTAATATGATCAAAAAACATACTGTGTGTTGTATAACTTCATTAAACCTTTTTCCTGTTTTCCTATTATTATCTAATCCAGAAACCATTTTTGAGGCAATTTTTCTTGACCACCACCCATTTCCTATTGTGACAAATGATTCAATACCCAGTATCTTCAACCATTTTTAAAATGTTGGAGTATTTAAGGCTTACTACCTAAAGAATATGTGAAAACATTACATAATTCAACATTTCTGTAACAGCTATTGCACCTGAAAATTAACAGCCAAATTCTGAAAAACCTGTCTCTCCTTAAAACAAAAAAAAAAAAACCAAAAAATCCCAAATTCCCTTAAATCTCTCTTTAAAAATGGTGTCTGAAAAATAAATACCCTCAAGACTAATTCACAAGACTAACTGACCCTCAGTACTAATTCACATATGTGTTTATAGGAAATAGCAATATACAATATTATAAACATGTCAAAAATGCAGCACATTCTTCTGAGTGTTGCAACAGACTCTCCAGATCTGCAGTCGTGCTGCAGTCATGAATAAACATATTTCTCTAAAGTTCCAAGTATGTCTGGCCATATCAAGGGCATGCAGCATGCATATCAGATTTGAAATGGATTTACATTACCTCCAACCTTAGGGCCACCTGCTGAACCAGGCTTCCTTGCACTGTTGACAGGATTTCCGGATGTTTTAGGTGCAGGAACCTTGAAGGCTGAAGCAGCTGATGACGGCCTATTTCCATCCACTGATTCTTCATCATCGAAGCTTTTATCTACACAATACATTAGAAAAATGTATTTAAGAGAACTAAACCTTGCTCCATTTTCTATAAGACTCAAAAATCAAATAAAGGCATATATAAAATCATTTACCTTGATAAGATATATAAAATAAAGGTCCTTTGAATAAGCATTTATATATTGGCTAACATTATAGAAAATAATCCTCTGTAATTTAAAATCAAAATGCAATTATTATCATATTTCCTACCTCTATATTTTAAGCCAAAACATAAAACCAAACATATTAACCCTAAGGGTAGTAAAAAGCATTTTTCTTCTTTTTTTTTTTTTTTGCTACTCATACAAGCATTTTCTGCCAGCTCCTCCCATAGTGCATCTTCCAGCACGCCCTGCCTTATTCCTTATACCCAGACTCTGCAACTTACAATCACAGATCCGTTTGCAAATCAGTCGCCTCATTCCTCTGAAAGCTCTTAATTTCCCTCACCCTAGGACGCGCCCAATAGTTCACATGGCCAAATACAGTAAATTCGATACTAATCAAAGATTCTATCAAAAAAAGACAGAAACAACCACAGAACCACCACTGAGGTTTGTGCCGGCATTTTTCTTTCTCTTCCCTGCCCTAGGTGCTGTAACAGCCAATCAGCTACAAGGTGACATCATCTTATGGCAGCTACTGCCAGATGAAAGGTAAAAATTCTCCATGCATCTAAAAAATTCTCTATCCAGCTACAATCCTTATTTTATATCAAAATTTCAAAGACATTCAAATACTAAAGGTTTATAAATCTAAATTTATTTTCTACTATTTAATCCTCATAAAATGTGCATAAATAGAAAATAAGGTTTTATGCAATATTTATTCTGCTGGGGAGCTATGACTGCATCAGAAAAGCACGGAATATCACAGCGCTCATTACTGTGTATAATTAACTCTGTAATCTGAAAATTTGCTGTTTATGTAGGCCATAGGAATCAAACTGAATAATCTGTTCTCATAAATGATTCTATAATATTCTACAAGGCTCCTTTTAGAATACAATGGCCATGCTAATTTCATCTCCTTATATACAAATGAAACACCTCCCAACCTCCTCCAAATAAAAAAATTACAAGCTATATGCATTTTATTCTTCAGGAAGGATGGTTTTCTCTAGGACCCTGCACAAACCAACCATGACAAACAAGATGGGCGAGGCAAAGAAGCAGCTTTATCACAGGCTTCAGATCAATATGCCAGAATCTTTTCCTTTCAATCTGCTCCCCTTCCTTATACAAATACTCAGTCATCTAAAATGAAATCATCTCTGTAAAAGGATACTGTCAGTACAACTATTAAATGTATTTTAAAGAAAATACACCAAGTAAGTTTCAAGACTGTTTTATTTGTTGGAGGAAAAGAATTAAATAAGCACCCTAATATAAAGCCACATTCCACTTCAGCAATTGTTTTTCTTAAGAAATACAATTTATAGGAAAAAATTATTTTGCAGTTAAAAAAAATTTTTTTAGCACAACACTATTAGGGAGCCAGTTTGGATAAATTAATGAGCTTAAAACCTATGCTGGACATAGACTGCTCTGTTAAAAACACTAATACAATTCCAAATAAACTTTTTCCTCGACTATGTAAAAAAAATGCAGCTGAGACAGAGTAGACACACAAATCTACAGGAAGTTAGGCACTGAAACACAGGGTAGCCAGAAGTTCCCATGGAAACAGTATTCTGTTCCTGCACACAAACAAGAATTGAAAAGAGTAAATGTCACCATTTAAAAAATTAACTCTTAAAATTCTCAAACTACTGGGAAATTAATTTTCAAACTTTTAATCCAGATAGAACAAAGCATACAAATGATAAATATGCAACTTAATGACTTTTCACAAAATGACAGAAGTGTAACCAATATCCAGATCAATAAATAATTACCACCATCCTGTAAGCATCCACAAGACCCCTAAAAGTTAATATTTCCTACCAAATCTAACTAGCCCTGAATTCTAACACCATAATTGATTTTGTTCATTTTTGAAATTTATATAAAAGGAATCACACAATATATACTCTGGCATCTAGCTTCTTTCACTTGATGTTGAAGGATAATGTTTGAAAGATTCATTTTCATTCCTTATAGTTTTCTAGTACATGAATGTACCACAATTTATTAATATTAATATCCATTCTACTATTGATAGACATTTGGGCTACTGCCAGCCAGTGTTCCTAAGAGGTAAGCAAACAAAGTTAAAGGTTGCTAAGGATTTTGGCCTTACTGGGCAAGTAATAAACATAGTAATTTATTTAGATTAAAATAAATCAAAGATGTATATTGTGGTATCTAGGACAGTGGTCCTCAAAATGTGGTTCTGAGACCAGCAGCTGCGATCATCTGGCAATCTGTTAAAAATGCATATTATTAGGCCCAAACTCAAACCTACTAAATCAGAAACTGTGGAGATGTGGCCCAGCAATCTGTGTATTAGCAAGCTCTTGTAGTGATTCTGAAGCATTACCAAGTTTAAGAACCATTCCTTAGGGAAGAGGATGGCAGACCTTTTCCATAAAGGCCCACATAGCAAATATTTCTGTCTTTGTAAACCATACACATATGGTCTTTCCATGCAATTACTCATTTACGTTGTTGTAGCACCAAAATGATGCATGATATGTAAACAAATGGGTGTGGCTGTTTCAATAAAATTTTATACAGAAAAACAGGAGGGCAGTTGGAGTTGGTCTGTAAGTGCCAGTTTGCCATTATCTGCTCTGGGGTAACCACTAAAAGAAGAGTAAATATTATATATACGTAAAAAAACTAATAGAAGAAAAATAAAATAAGAAAAAATATGATTAACTGAAAAAAAGCAGGAAAAGAGGTCAAAAAAAGATAAAACAAGTGGATAAAATAGAAAATAAAATCGTAAATATAAAACCAAATACATCAGTAATTTTAAATATAAGTGAACTAAGCAGCAGTCCAAGTAAAAATCTAAGACTAAATTTTCAAAAATTGGTTGCTTAAATGAGGTATATTTTATAAAGTCACATAAAGGTTAGAGAAAGACCACAGTAATAAAAAGAAAGCTGGTATTGCTGTATTATTTTGAAACAAAGCAGCTTGAAGAAGCATTACTAGAAATAAAAGGAGATGTTTAATAATGAGAAAGGGGTCAATCCAACAGGAAAAAAAAATCAGAACCCTAAATATCTATGAACCTAGTAACACAGCTTCAAATATATAAAACAAAAATAGAAAAACTAAAAGGAAAAATAAACAAATTTACAAACATAGAAAGAAGTAAACTTTTACCCACTTCCAACAAGGTTATAGCTTTTTTGACTATAAGCTAAAAGAATTCATGAAACTTAATTCATCACTAGCCTGAAAATTTAAAACGTGTTTTATAATTTATATGAAGGTTATAAATATTCTTTTTTTTTGAAGACAGAGTCTCACTCTGTTGCCTGGGCAAGAGTACCGTGGCATTGGCCTAGCTCACAGCAACCTCAAACTCTTGGGCTCAAGCAATCCTTCAAGCAAGTCTCCTGAGTAGCTGGGACTACAGGCATGCGCTGCTATGCCCGTCTAATTTTTTCTATATATTTTTAGTTGTCCAGATAATTTCTCTCTATTTTTAGTAGAGACGGGGGTGGGGGTGGGGGGTGGGGGGGGAGGTCTCGCTCTTGCTCAGTCTGGTCTCGAACTCCTGACCTCAAGCAATCCTCCTGCCTCGGCCTTCCAGAGTGCTAGGATTACAGGCGTGAGCCACCACAGCCAGCCTACATGAAGGTTATAAATATTCTGAGCTTAAAATTTTTTTCTTCATAATGAAATATCAGAACAAATCTCAATTATTTTCTTCCTAGCAGCTATCATTTCCTGAAATAATAGACACTGATTTTTGTAAGTGGATTGGAAACTTAAGGGCAAGAATTTTGTCTTGTTCACGCTGTATCCCCATTACTTAGAACAATCCAGGGATAATTGTGACAGCCAACTACTCTTCTCCCTGCTTCTCACCTTGTGCCCTAGAGTTTATTCTCAATACAGCACACTGAAATGAACAAAATGACATCATGTCACTATTAAAAATTCTCCTATGACTCCATGAAAAAGCCTACTAGGACTCTAAAATCTTAGATATCATGTAGGTCTCTCCAACCTCATCTCCCACTTGCTCTCTTTCTCTCAAATCCAGCCCCACGATCCTCACTGCTGTGAATCATGTCAGGACTTTTGCACTTGGTTCCTTCTGCCTAGAATGCTCTTCCCGTCTATATCCACACTGTTCATTCACCATCTTCATGTCTTTATTCCTCTGTCATCTTCTCAATGAAGTTTTTCCCTGGACACTAAAATTTCAGATTTCCCAACACCCTAATACTGTGATCTACCCACCTCCCTGCTTTATTTTTTCCCTAGCACTTACCAAAGCAATAAATATTTTGTAAGATAGTAAAACATACAAAGACAAAACAAGTACATTGGAACTTCTATTCTGAAGGCCTTGTGGGGCAAAGGGAACAGAATTCAAAATCCATATAAGATGCAGAGTCTAACACGAGATCTCCCACCAAATGCTGGTACAATACCCAACTATACCCTCAAGGTCAAAGTGAACCCTAAGTAAGCCCTTATCTTCCTATAGTCAATTCTTTCCAAACTTTTCTCAAAAGAGAGATACAGAGAAGTGAGTGCTTAATTAAGGTCAATTGCTTGGGCAGTCCAAACACTCAACACCTTAAACTCTGTGGGCTCAAATTGGTAGTACGTCCAACCAATAATGCAAATACAAAATTTCCCCAGAAGAAGGTCTGGCCTCAAATTATTCCCACAAATAATTTTCTAAAGGTCACCAAGCCCTAGGAAACAAGACACCTTGAGCAAGAACAAATAGAAAGAAATAGACAGTAAGAAAAGACCCACTTAAAATACCAGCATTATCAGACACAGACTATAAAATACCTATGCTTGCTTATTAGGCAAACTTGGAAATAACTCTGGGGATCAGAAAATTATAAAAAGTGACAAAGATTTTTAAAATAACCAAAGAGAACCTCTACAAATGAAAATATAGTGAATGAAATTTAAATTCAGTGGGCAGGCATAACAGCAGATTATGCACATCTCAAGGAATCATTAGTAAACTGGAAGATAAATCAAAAGGTATCACCTAAGGTACATACAGTAGGTGCTCTAATATTTACTGAATTAAAAAAAGAAGGATCAAACACAAAAAGGAAATTGTAAATTATGGGTAGGTTAACACTTTTGTTCTCACTCCAAAGTTTCAAAAGAGAATACTATGGTTGGATATAGAAATTGAAAAAGATAAGCATATTAAAAGGTATTAAAGGATAGAAACTAATAAAGTGAGCAGGCTGCAATGGCAATCTATACAATGGAGATGGAAGAGAAGGAAAGAAAATGGAGAAGAGATGGAGGAGGAGGACATGGAAATAAAGGAAGAAGAGATAGAAATGGAGGAGGTGGAAGAGGAAATAGAGATGAAAACAGGAGGAGGAAATGGAAGAAGAGAGGGAGGGGAAGAAGAGGTGAAGGAAGAGCAGGAGGAGGAAGAGTTGTAAATAGAGAAGGAAGAGATGCAAAAACAGGAGGAGGAAAGGAGAAGAGATGAAAATAGAGGAGGAAAAGGAAGAGAAAAGGGGTAGGAGAAGGGTGATGAGGAAGGACAGGCAGAAAGAGAGGGAGAGAAAAAAAGATGACCAAGAAGGATACGGCTTGCCTTCAAATAACACTTGCAAACTGCCCCCAGCAAGCACTGAGATTCTACAAGCCTACAATCTATTACCTGCATGCCCGAAAGTCAAAAGGCTCTGAAAACCCAGCTTTTAAACGCATTTGGTAGCAAAATCTGAACTGATCTAAATTCAGTTTATGAAAAAACATAATGTGAACTGACATGAGGCTATTTATTGTCTTTATTCAACTCAGTGTAAATCTGTACATGTTTAACTGCAAAAATATTAATGTGCTTGATTACAGGGTGCTGCACCAGGCCCAGTAGTTGTTACATAATGTATGGGATATGAATACATTACTTTTCTAAATCTGACATATTCTGAATTCTAAAACACAACTGGTCCCCAAGGTTTCAGATAAAAATTTGTGAACTTATATTACTTTAATCAAGCCCTGTCCCTTTTTTTCTTTTTCCTACTGAAGGAAAGACATATATTTAAATGGTTTTTTTAAACTTTCCACTTCATCTTTACAGGTACATGTAACAAAAACCTGAAACTTCTGTTTCTAAAATTCATATAAAAGATGAAAAATTCTTTCCATCTCACATGGCAAATAAAAGAGCAAGCTAAAACCCTGTACCATGTCTCACAGAAAAGAATTCAATTTTGTGTGGATATTCCTTCAGTGAAACAAACAGTTCAGTAAGAACTATCAACATCATGGATTTTCATGCAAAAAGTATACTGTTTCACATTAGTTTCTTATACCACAGTTCCTCTTTTCACTTGAAGCTATATCCTTCCTTATTCTAATTAAAACAATGAACAACAGGACTTCAGATTTCTGAGCTGTTACACACACTTGCATATTCATCAGTAACCACGATCATATCTAACAGCTAAAATACCAACTGAGATTAGGAAACTGTAAACCCTATAAACTATTATGTCATAGATATCTCATAAAACTCAAACAAATTATTATTTTTCATTTTTTAATTTTTTGAGATGGAGTCTTGCTCTACTGCCTGGACTAGAGTGCCATGGTGTCAGCCTAGCTCACAGCAACCTCACACTCCTGGGTTCAAGCAATTCTCCTGTCTCAAGCCTCCCAGTAGCTGGGACTACCAGTACATGCCACCATGCCCAGCTAATTTTTTCTATTTTTAGTAGAGACGGGGGTCTCACTCTTGCTCAGGCTGGTCTCTTAACTCCTGACCTCAAGCGATTCTCCTGGCTTGGCCTCCCAGAGTGCTAGGATTACAGGCGTGAGCCACAGCACCAGGCCAAATTTTTATTGTCTACACTTTCCACAGTGTGCATGTACAACAGGATACTCACCTTGGCTTTCCTCTAACCTTACAGGTCACTCTAGCTCATTCTCTTCTGTTGGCTATTCCTCCTTTACCCAATAAATAAATATTGAATATCCTTCTCTTTTCAAGACTACGCACTTTCTAAATAGCCTCAACCATTTTCAATGTTTTTTAATACCTTCTATATGCTGATATCTCCCAAATGTTTGTCTCTAGTCTAGACAATCTTTGAGTTTCAGAGCTACTCTCCAACTGTCTACTAAACATCTTCCCCATGGGTATCTCAAAGGCATCTCTAATTTGACATAGATATAAAACACCAACACCATTTCCAAGTATGCTCTCCCTAAGTCTTCTCCCATCCCAGAAAATGACATCACCATCTATTCAGCTGCTCAAGCTCATTACATGGGAACCCCATCCCAAATTCTCCTTTGCTCCACAGAGATCATCTATCAGCAGTTCTTGTTGTGTATAATTCCAAGTTATATTTTAAAACCACCTATTTCTCTTTACCTCTGCTGCTACTCCTAATCTAAGACCAGACCAGTATCATCTCTACCTATATTACTACAACAGCCTCTTTACTGGTCCCCTTGCTTATATTCTCGATCTCCTTCCAAACCACAAATTACAGATCCTCCAAAAGAGTAATTTGAATCAATAGCTGCTGAAATCATGAAATGAAAGGTTGATGGGGAACTTTGTAAAGGATGGATCAGGCTGACAACACCTAAACCCACTTGTTCAATATTAGTATCACAAAGACAATCAGACACTATGCTTTCTGACAGAAATCCAAAATACCATATAAATACCACCTATGAAAAATTTGTACCAACCTCCCTTCCCATTATTGGATCTGAATTTTTTTTTTTTTTTTTTTTTGAGCTAGAGTGCAGTGGTGTCATCATAGCTCACTGCAACCTCCAACTCCTGGGCTCAAGCAATCTTGCTGTCTCAGCCTCCCAAGTAGCTGGGACTACAGGCACATGCAACCAAGCCTGGCTAATTTTTTCTATTTTTAGTAGAGATGGGGGTCTTGCTCTTGCTCAGGCTAGTCTCGAACTCCTGGGCTCAAATGATTCTCCTCCTCACCCTCCCGGAATACTAGGATTATAGGTATGAGCCACCAAACCCAGCCATGGACCTGAATCTGATCAAGCCATTAGAAGAATTTTCAATTTTCTGGAAATACAGAAGATAAAGAAACATTAAAAAACAAAAATACAAAAGCACCAAGGCGATGCAATCAACAAAAACTAGTGTGTGGGAAAAGTTTACCTATCAGATGTTTTCTCTTCAACAAATAAATGGCAAGAGGAGAAGAATGAGAGACAAATACTATAGATGAATAGATCCTTAAGAAGTAGATCAGTGGCAATGTCCAAATACTAATTCAAAAAAACTGTAAAAAGATATTTATGAAATAAATGAAGAAATCTGAACACTGAATATTTGATACTATGGGTTAAACTTTTAGGTGTGTCAATGGTACTGTGACTGTCTTTTAAAAAGAGACTTTATTTTATATATGTGTGTGAGTACATGTGCACACACATATGTGTACACACATCTCAGCACAGCAGGATAGTGGACCTGGGGGAAGATAAGGTAGGGTTATAGATGAATAAAGACTGGCTAGGTATTGGTAATTTCTTGAAACTGGATGATAAGTAGTAATGGAGAGTCATTACAATATTCTGTATCTGTGGGTAAGCTTGAAATTTTCATTAAAAAATCAAAATAGGCCAGGCGCTGTGGCTCACACCTGTAATCCTAACTCTCTGGGAGGCTGAGGCAGGCGGATTGTTTGAGCTCAGGAGTTCGAGATCAGCCTAAAAATAGAAAGAAATTAATTGGACAACTAAAAATATATAGAAAAAATCAGCCGGGCATGGTGGCGAATGCCTGTAGTCCCAGCTACTCGGGAGGCTGAGGCAGGAGGATCGCTTGAGCCCAGGAGTTTGAGGTTGCTGTGAGCTAAGGTGACGCGACGGCACTCTAGCCCGGGCAACACAGTGAGACTCTGTCTCAAAAAAAAAAAAAAAAAATCAAAATAATTTGAATCACTTTACTCTCTTGCTTAAAATCCTACAATGGAACCCCAATAAATAAGCAACATCATAAGGGCAAAGAAAAGAGGTGAAGGCAAAGAGTATATGAAATCAGTACCTAAAAGATCACAACAAATTCTTAAAAGATGCAAATAAAAAAGAATGGAAGGCTACTGAAGAGTAACACCACAACAAAGCTGCAATTAAAATTCTCAGAAGCTGAATGAAACAGCAGAGAACTGATCTACCCTGATGAATGACAGAGAAGTAACAATTTCTAAGCCAGAAAGTACAGTACTAAGTACCAGGAGCAACTGAAAATCTATGGAATTTCAACCCAGGGCGCTCAACATTTTGCACACAAGTGTGCACATGCCTGCTCACATGCACACACACGCACGCACACACACAAACACACATGTAGGATTTTGTGAAAATGGAACTACCAGAAAAGGCAAAAGCAAGTTCTTGTAACCATTTAAACTTTTTTTGTCAGAATTTAATAGAAGGATTGGGTGAGAAAGTCAAGGCTATCTCCCATAATACAGAATAAAAGAGAAAGATATAAAACTTGAGAGAGAAGACAAAACATAAAAGACAGTGAATCAACCCAGGAGGTTCAACATCTGAATAACAATTCTGTAAGGAAAACCTAAAGCTAATAAAGGGGGAAAACTTTACTTTCACAAGTAAAAGAATCAAATAGTAAAAATTTAAAATTTCTTCAATTTAAACTAAAATAAAAAATTTCAGTAAAATTATTAGAAATTAAAAATTCCTGGCCGTGAACGGTGGCTCACGCCTGTAATCCTAGCACTTGGGAGGCCAAGGCAGGCGGATTGTTTGAGCTCAGGAGTTCGAGATCAGTCTGAGCAAGAGCGAGATCCCGTCTCTACCAAAAATAGAAAGAAATTAATTGGACAGCTAAAAATATATAGAAAAAATTAGTCGGGCATGGTGGCGCATGCCTGTAGTCCCAGCTACTCGGGAGGCTGAGGCAGTAGGATTGCTTGAGCCCAGGAGTGTGAGGCTGCTGTGAGCTAGGCTGACGCCACGGCACTCACTCTAGCCCGGGCAGCAAAGTGAGACTTTGTCTCAAAAAAAAAAAGAATAAGTTTTTCCAGCGATAGTACTTTTTTTAGGATACTGCCATAGCAATCTTCCTGCTAGTAAATTTACAATTTTTAACCACTTTTTGAGACAATTCTAATTTATAGCCCCTAAAATATTAATTTGATGCCTATTTTCTATCATTCCTGATTCCATGTTTTCATATTATTTTCTCATAGTTTTGATCAAACAAGTGTTCTGTATTTTACTTACTGTTTGCAAGGAACAGGTTTCTGGATTTTATTTTTCGAGTCTGCTTTTCCTTCTAATTCATTAATTTATCTTTTTATAAGTATTAAGCCATTCTTTCTAATTGACTTCATTTTGTTTTGTTGATGTTTTTCAGATTTTTTAAAGAATTCATTTACTTTTTTATTTAGTAATTAAATATTTAAGATGTTAAACTCCTTTCTGTTACAATTTTATGTACAACCATAGTTTCCATATCTAATTATTTTTACTGTTATTTTCTAAATAGTCTGCAATTATGTTTTTAGTTTTTTTTCATTTTTGGTTAGTTATTTCTAAATTTGTTATATTATTTTTAACCAGAGAATAGTCTATCATTACAAATTTCTCATGATTTATTGAGGGGGATATGTGTGTACATATGTGGCTAAGTATATGGTAACATAAAGAGTATACACAGTTTGCCTGTCAACAAATTTTTGTTTGCTTGCTTTTGTAGTACAGAAGTTGCTACTTATCCTGGTTAATTTTTTATTAATTGTATCTGTACAATCATCCTTGTCACAATTTAATTTTTATGTATTAATTTTTCCTAAACAGAACACAGTATGCTAAATTCAACTACTCTTTGTGTTTCTGACTTTTTTCTAGAGTATTTAGCAATTTTGTGTTACATACCATTAAAGATTATATTATAAGGAGATGGATATTTTTGTTGAGATTTTGTGGGGAGGATTTCAGAATATAATCACTCTTCTCCTGAATTTCCAATTACTTTCCAAGAAAATATATGAAATTTTGTGTTTTGTATCCACATACAATCTGCACCCATCAAAACAGTTACAATGAAATCATTAAAAATTGGCTAAGAGAGCAATGAATAATACGTTAAACCATAAATTACACATTGGAAAGTGCACGATGTGTCTTGAATTAACATGCACATTTTACTATAATTGTATCCTTGAAATCCACATTATTGAGTGATAATCAAGTCACAGTATATAAAATTGAGTTCTCATACTTTATTATTTAAACCATGAAAGGGGGAGTCTAAGAAATAATTCATATTTAATTTTCTTTTTATACTGCTATGACTTCAAAGGTTATATGACTAATGTTAGTTTCCAACATTGTTCTGCAAAGAATAAAAGCTATTATGCTAACCAGAGAATAATTAAAATTCACTAAACTCAAGACACACATATCGGTTTCTGGTCGACCCTAATTTAAGTAACTGCATTTATCTACCTATCTATCTGCATTTATCTATCTATCATCTATCTATCTATCTATATCAGTAGAGAAAGAATGAGGAGAGAATGAACAAAGAGAGAGAACCTTTTTCATTTGCCAGAAATTGTGCCAGAGTTGTACTGTCCTGTATAATGGCCAATAAGTGGTTATATAAATTTAAGTTAATTAAAATTACATACATTCTAAGTGCTCACCATGTGGCTAGTGGCTGCTGTTTTAAACACCATAGGTAGAGTACAGTTCCATCACCACAGAAAATCCTTTTGGACAGCACTGAGAGCAGATATTTTTGTTTCCAAGAACAACGAAAAATATTTCTTATCATTCTTCTTTTCAGATGGGACAATTAAAGTTCAGAAAAAACAAACAGGATACTCAAGTTCCGAATATTAGTAGCTGACTAGTTAAAGACTTTAACTCAGTTCTGTGTAGTTTCTGAACCTATGCTTTTCCCACTTACTAAGTAGAATTGACTAGAGGAAAGAAACCCTTAACATCAACAATGGCTAATGGAAACCCCTTCTTCAAGCAGTTCATAGCCTCAAAAATCTCACTGTAGGTGGCATTGGCACAATTTGTCCCCGGGGCATTGATCCTTGTCCTTGTCTTATGCTAGATTTTCTGAATTGTGCTTAGGGTTCTTACAAGTGTGTACATTATTTAATTAAATTCATCCTGGAACTAAGGTTTTTTCATGAACTCTTATCTCTGGCAAATATTTAGCAATCCTGTTGAACAGTATATTTATATTTCATAGCCACCTATTGAAACAACTTCTGTAGGTGGTCCAGTCTAAATGGTATGCCCAAAGTTAACCTGTTAAGTTCTACCAAGGTTGCCTTTTCCCACTATTATGAATTGAATAATGTACCCCCAAAATATGCCCAAATCCTAGTCCCCAGTGCCTATGAATGTGACCTTATTTGGAAAAAGGATTTTTTACAGATATAATTAAGAATCTTGAGATAAGATCATCCTGGATTCAGGGTGAGCACTAAATCCAATGACTCGTGTCCTGAAAGTGGAAGGAGAAGGAGATTTGATACACACAGGCACAGAGAAGAAAACACAGAAGTGAAGAAGTTCAAATGAAAATGGAAATAAGATTGGAGTGACGTGTGCACAAATGAAGGAGCACTGAGGATTCCAAGCCAACACTAGCGGCCTGGAGAGAGGCACGGAAAGGACTTTGTCTCAGAGCTTCCATAGAAAATCAAACTGCCGACACCTTGATTTTGGACTTCTGGCTTCCAGGGCCATGGAAGGATAAATTTCTGTTCTTTTAAGTCACCTCATTTGTGTAATTGGTTGCGGCAGCCTTAGGGAGCTAACAAAGCCACCACCCCTGTCAGTACATCTTTTCGGTGCTTTGATCTCCTTCAAAGCAGTACCTGTTCCTTCACATCTCCCAAAGATGCAATCAAGAAATTCTTGTGATTAACTTCCCAATTAACTAAAACAAGGAAGCGAAATCTGGGTGAACACCTGAAGAAAAATGTCAAAACCATATAAATATTAGGTTACAGGAAAATGACTTTGCCTTTTAAAATTAGGTTGATTGGCTGGGTCTAGAGTCACACTGCTTCCTTTTTTAAAGTTTTGAGCAGGCTCTGAGGCACTAGAAGCCGAAGGAGACTGAATGACATAAGATGTGTTTAAGTGTACTATTGATCAAACAATGCTACGGGAGGAAAAGAAGCTTAATTTACTGACAAATAAAGGAATGGTTCATTTAATATGACCTATATATATGTAATGATATGTGAATGAATTATTACTCCATGTGGTGGTGAGAAGAAAAGACAAAGAACATAAAAATTTACATTTTCTTATTTTATATGGCCAAATCAAATCCTTTTAGATGTTGTTACCTTGTATTCCCTTGGCACCTGCAAAAACAAATATTAACAATTTTCCATACGATGAATCTTTTAACAGTTCTTGCATTCCATACAGGAAACCATATAGAAAAATGCTCACAAATTCCAACATTATGTTTCAATCTGCCCCAATTCCCTAATTCCGTTTACTGCAGCTGGTTTCCTTCTGAGGTTTAGTGCTGATAAATACACAGTTATTATTAAGATCATATTCACCTGGGTGCTTACTAAAAATGATCTTGTGGATGATCAGCCTAAGGACAGATGCTGTGGGTGAAATGCCAAGTTGGAAGTGAAATCTCAGTCAAGGGAAGTGACGGGAGCAACCTTAGTATTTAAGGGTAAGAGTGATCAAAAGAAGAGGAAGGGGGAAAGTGACCAGTCTTCAAGGAGAGCACAGAAGGTTTGGCTCAGCCAGGCATGGGCTTCAGAGACGACGGAGTTCATGGCCCAGAGACCAAACTTCTGCCTCGTAAAAGACTGAACAGCTTAAATGGGGAAAGGAACACATCCCCTGAAACTCATGTGCATTGAGATATAAATAACTGTAAAGTACCACATGATTTTCTTTTAGGGCAGACAAGGAATACAAATGCATTCAGTGCCGGAAAAGTAAGCAGAGAGGTTTAAAAACGTAACTGTAATTTTGAAATTACAATTTTCAGGTTTTGCTGGGAAGAACACAAAGTATTTGAGCCTGTTGAGAGGAAAATGGTATTAAGGCGTTCAGGCCTTGGTCATTTAATTTACAAACTAACCTGCTATCATTTGTGTTTATTTTTCTTTAAATGTGGTAGTCTGTAACAGGTAGGAGACACAAAGGGAATGGCTCTGATAGTTACTTTAGCCTAACTGGAATTTATGTGATCCTGTGGCTTCTAGGTTTCTCTAGTTAAGCGAGATCATGTATTCAGGGGAAAAAAAAATACTGGGGAGAAAAAAACAACAGCAGAAAAACTGACTAAAGGTTAACCACAAATGTCATATGTGTCTAAAATTCTCCATAGTATACCAATCCATTCTTGCCTGAGACTTCTACCACCTACATTGGGAACTTTTCACTGTTTTCTGACTCTATAAGAGAATAGCAGGAATCAGAATTATTGTACCATGATTAATAGGAAATTTGCTGCTGAACGTTTGTCTCTAACTGCCCAGTCTACATTGAAGGTCTTTAAACAGCTAATTTATGTATAAATTTTTTAAAAAGCAAAATTAAAAATCTTTTGAAAGGCAAAAACTTCTAGAGAGACAGAATAATTTTTACAGATCTGGAAGCAGAGAGGCACTGAAAAAAGATCCATTATTTTTGGAGAATCTGGCCCTAGATAATCAGGTTCAGGTAGGAGGCCAGAATAACCGGATTTAAAGCAACAAACAAGGGCAAATCTAACTCATAAGTTCATTTAGTAGGCATACATTAAACACCTTTAAAATTCATTTACTCTAAAGAAACATTAAAGCATAAAGAAAAATTTTTTTTTTCCTGGAAAATTTTTTTTATTCCTGATTGGGAATAAATATTTTAAAAATTAAGTGACAAAATGTTGACGAGTATTTAAGTATATTTAATCTTACCTAAATTAGAAGTATTGGAATATTGGCCTACTGTATACATTGATAGAACTTATGCAAGAATTAATATACACAGATATACACACATATCCATGCACATCTATTATTTCTGCAGTGAAAATAAGATGAAATAACACAGGAAAATAATTACAGATACATGTGACACTATCTATGTTCCCATATCCTAAAATATTACGCAGTCAACTATGAAATTCTTTACCTGAGGAAAATTAAAAGAATGTTAACTTACAGGCTAATGTGAGCCTCAGTTCAAATAATTGGCTGTATTACTAAACATTACTCTAAGAAAACTGATCAAAAAAAATCTTGGAACCTTACAATTTGTAGCAAATGAGTTAATGCTAAGAAATCATGGAAATACACAAACTTGTTTTTATTCCTATATACTACTTTGTCTTCTTTCAAAATTAGAAACAGAGTTATAATGATAAAATGTCAGTGTTGACAATATTCTCTAAGCATTGTTACAAATCCCTTAGCTTACAGATGAGGAAATTAGAGTTAAGAGATACTAAATAAACCACCTGAAATCACACAGCTTTGAGTGAAAGTCAAATCTCAGATTTCGGCACTATTCAGTGTTATATCTATGATAATAAAATATCAAAATTATTTTTTTCAAACAATGATTCATTTAAGAGTTAATTACACCAGTATGAAGGTTCCAGTTATTTAAGAAAATGCTTATGAAAGATACTGCATTACACTGATGATATTAAAAATGAAAAAAATCTAGATATATCCTCTGATGTAATCATTTTACTTTTGAAAATTTATCCTAAATAAATGACACGTTTTAGGTGTCAACAAAGACACATACAATAAAACTGTTCATTTAGTTTCTTTCAAATGTGAACATGTTACACAACTGACATATCCAACCGTAAGAGACTGTTAAATAATTCCTGCTAAATTCATATGATGAAATAACATGAGACCACCAAAATGATGCTGTGGTGAAAGATATCTAACGGCATTGTATTTTAGTTTTTAAAAAGTGTATGCAAAATATTATGATAAGTATATCATAGCAGACCTACATAAAATATGATACAACACAATACAACATTAATCTTGTTCAATTATGTGTTTTGTATTTTGTATTGGTAGTTTGTATTGTAATGCATTATTACATTTAAAAACTATTTCAGAAGTCAGAAAAGGAATACTGAAATTGTGATTTAATCAAAATCATGTAATGGAATACTGAACAGCAATACAATGAAAGAATTAGTTCTAAATGTGTGACTAAAGAAAAAAATCTTAAAAATATCATGGTAAGTAAAAAAGTAAATTGTAAAAAGATACATGGAGGGAATGCATAATGAATGTTAAGAAGTCACTTCTAAATCAATCTTTAAAATTTCATTTAATAATTAAATTTTATTAAGGCTATAGTTTTATTTTTGGTTCTGTGAGAGTAAATAATTAAAAGCTCTAATAAATGTCACAATATTTTTGAAGCATTTTCATTCGGACCTTATTTCTCCCAACTTTTCCTTTCCCTTCTTTCATTCCAGCAGTAATTTTATTTTCCTTGTTTTCATGCTGTTTTAACATAGGGGAGTATTAAAATAAACAGAGTAAGCCTCCTGGTACTCCTTGTTTTGTCATTGCAGTGTTTGAAAGAAAAAATCTCACTGGGGACATGCGGGCTTCTCTTAGTGGTCACTGAGAGACAAGTCCAGGTGTGGCACTATTTCGGTGACCATGGTCTTACAGATTTAGTTTATAACATGTGTCAGTGTTCCGGAGCTAATTAGATTTGGGGACTCACACTAACGACATTCAAAAGGGAAAGAATTGTATGACACCTTAAGCAATTTATTAATTTGTAATTGAAATACAATAGTCAAGAGCCTGGAGCTCATGTCTTGAGCCTACAGGAGCACTCCAAATATCCTCTTTCCCTAAAGAAAACACACAGGAGTAAACAGATAATCTGAAGTTAGTTTGATGAGTATGAATGAGAATATTTTATTTTACTTATATGATATGCTCCTAATGCCATCGGAACATGCAGACCTGTGGCATCAAGTATTCAGAAAACTAGCATCTACTTTGTTCCCAGAAGGGCACCCATATGAGTATTACCAAACTTTGCCTTTCAGATCTGGTTTTGTTTGCATGTTAGAAACACCCTGTCAATACGATTAGAGCTACTGGCTTGGGAATATATTCTATCCTTTTCAGCAGAGGTTCTTTTTACATAGATTCGGTCTCATATTATGAGACATCTTCTGATCCATTGTTTTTTGACCATTATTTTTTAAATCTTATGAGATTTCTGAGGTATCTTGTTCTTCTTTTGCCTAGAAGCAAATTTTTTCTTGATTTTATATTAGCAACATTATTTACTAAAAAGTTTTGTGTATTATTCACATTTTTAATAAAAGTCTTCTGACAAAACTCAATGGAAATATTTTTAGACTGTTAATATGTGATTATCTAGAACATCGGAAATAATTTTAAATGGATATATCAGTTGTAATTCTTTAAATGATATTACATAACTAGCAAAACAATTATCTCTTAACATTATTAATTTTTTGTTTGTCGCAAATTTCAAAATTTCTTTTCTATAATTTCTTTGCCGCTGTGAAAAGCTGACCTATGGAAATAGGAAGTGTCGCAAGTATTTTACAATTTGATTTTAGAGTTGCTAATCAAAAAGTGTTCCAAATAAAACTAACTAAAATGAAATGATCAAGCTCCAAAAACAGGAAAAAGCAAAAATTCTTATCATGCAATTATATTTTTAATCTAGATTTTTCACAAATCATATTGTCAGATAGTTAAAAAATAGAGCATAAAACAGATAATCTTATTCATACCCAAATAACAGTAAAGCTGATTTGAGTGTGAATTCCATTTCAAAGATATTCTGTAATCTCAAATTTCTTTCCGATTTTTTCTCTCAAAACCATAATCATTATGATAATTTGTTTCATTTGCACTGTTGGTATGTGCAATATACTCTTCATTTAAATGTATGAAAACAAGATATTTTAAGTGCAGTAACTTCAATTTTAAAAAAGACAAAATTGGAAACTCCCAATATTGTGTAAGACAATACTGGCTGAATTCATCCAATTTTTTAAAAAATTAAAGCTATAAATCATTCTATGTAGATATTACTAGCATGGCAATTTGGACATAAAACCTGCCAAAATGAGTAATAGGGACTTGAAAACTCAAGACTATTACTAATATTATTTTCTGCAGTTTACTATTTCAAGGTTATTTTTCCCTCAAAATTTGTAAAAACAATATTGAGATTTCTATCTTTTATATAATTTGTATTAGGTTATCACACAAATTTTTCATTTTCCTGCAATTTATTTTTATATGTGTATACCAACCATTAAATTTTTGTTTTCTTCTTTGTTCAAATTAACTATTTTTAACTGTTTCAAAGATAAAATCTTAAAATGCATAAAGATTTACAAAGAGTAATAAGAAACATTGTTTTATTTAAAATGTTATTAGATTTCTTAAATATTTAGATTATTAAAAAAGAATCATCCCATAATCATATTAAAATTACTATCTTTTTAGTTTCAATCCCATAGTTACCAATAAAATTCTGAATGAATGAGTACCTAATTTTATTTACACACATTTTAGAAAAACCACATTTTAAGATTAATACTTTATATGATTTTAATATATTTTTGAATCAAAGTAAAATGAACTTGGCAATGACTGAAATATTATCAACTCTGTTTCAAATATAACAAGCAAAATAATTAAGCTGTATATAAAAGTGTTATTGTAAAAAGTGCGAATAAGGGACTTTACAATGACAAATACTTCTCAGACTCATATTTTAGGATATACCAACAGTATAAATAATGATACATACAAAATATAAGTTTAATATGTTTGAAACCTAATAGCTATATGTAATACACTTAAAAATGCAACATATTTTAGTATATTTAATTTGATCATAAAAGAAAATAACTTTACATAAGGAATTGTTATATACCACATAAAATTAAAATAACAAAATTTGTAAGACAACGAGAAGAAGTAATTATGAGCATCTCATCACAAAACAAATATTCTCCAGTTGTTCATCTCTTAGATTATCTTGCACCTACTTTTTCTTAAAGGAAAAATATCAGTGTACTGATTTTTTATTTGATGATAAGAGAAGAAAGATAGGCAGAACCTAATATTTATTGAGCACTTAATTTGATATTTATGCTTTAAATAATTTTTATCAATCTTGTGGATATTTTTTAAATTTAGGTAAATATAGTTCAGGAAATACACTTATGGTGGAAGATAATTTGGCATGTTTGTTTTTCAATAATATAACTGTTTAACCTTTAAATCTATGTTTAACAAGATAGTATTATCCTCTCAGGATATTCTATTTTACTGATAGTACATATTAACACAGAAATTTAAAACACACACACACACACACACACACACACACAAGCCGATTTATCATTTCTGGTTGTCAAATTGGCTGAATATGGGTTTATTTATGCTACTGTTCATTTGTATATAATCACAACTTAAACCTACAAATATTTATCTTCCAAATAATAAAATTCCTGAAAACTACATCAAGTTGTTCTTAGTTTGAGATTAACTACTGAAAATCAGTCCACGTTGATGTCACCATATAACCGCTGAAATACTTTTTAAAAAAGTGATGTAAATAAATCTTTCTGCTTTAATTAACACTTAATGAATGACAGATTAAGTTACAAGACAAAAATATTGATATTTGTAACAATCATTAGTTCCCATTAAATGTGTCCAGGTTTCAAAAAAAAATATTAAACTCAAGTTCATTTAGAAAACTATAAACAGGGGAAGACATTCATAGTGCTAAGTGCCTTCACTCGCCTTCCTCCTCTGTCATGCAGCTGAGGATGGCACGTGCACACTATCTGTTCTGTGTTTATGGGCACAAGTTTAGTGAATTCTTTAGACCCAGAGCACTGATTTTTTTTTACTGTCTATTTTGCATAATAAGGTTTTAAATATGATGTTAACAGCAAAGATCCCTGTTATACAGTAATGATGATCAATATTTATTATAAAAGCTTAGTAAAAGACAACAGGTTCCTGAACATACTATACTTTTAATAAGCACGGAGAGTTGAATAAGACTCTAATAATCACGTAGTGAATTCTTTCATGATATGTTTTCTACCTTTTAATTATGACTCTCCATCCTCTCAAATCTTCTACCTCTTGAATCTAATGATTAAGAAGGTATGGTATTATAATAATTCCTAATTGTGATACTTCTAAATACTTAATTTTTCACTAATTTGATATCAATTTTTGAGCCATTTACCTTTTTCAGTAATAAGTTCTAAATAAAGGTCCTTTAAAACATGGAAGATAGTTTTTCACCACTAGAAAGGAAGAACTATATTTGTCTTGTCCAATGTTTTTAGTCCTTAAGTAACATTATATGCAGATCATACAATATATTGTACTTAGATAATATCACAAGTTTCATGGCAGTTGAGTGAATAGTAGGTCAGCTTACCTTATAAGGTTTCTATGGCCAAATATCTCTAAAACCTTATGACAAAACTATTAATGCCCTACACAGTCACATAGAGGAAATCACCCAAAGACTACAGGACTTCAAAAAGAATTTGGGATAATCAGTAAAATAAAATCTACCTCTAAATATTGTATGAGCAAAACTGTATTCATGTTAGAAATGTATATATATGAATATATATACCATAAACATATTTGTCATAAAATATTCATCATAAAACATTTATATATATATAATTAAGCTCTTTTCTTTGCAGAGTTTTATACAAGGAAGTGCTATTAGAAATAAAAAGAGTTCCTTAAATGTAAAAGTATTTGCACGCAATACATCATTAACACATAATGATTAAATTAGAGTAGTACTCTAAGTTGTAAAAATTATTTGGAGTAAATCTTGAGAACCTCATTATTTCTGCTAAGATGTATACTCCAAGATACATTGTAACTGTTATACTCATCCAGAATAATTCTTATTTTTTTAAAATTACACATTTTTTACATTTTAATTTTTATACATACTGCTAAAAACTTGTTCTTCTTATTAAGAACTAATGGTGTCTCCTCAAAAAACACTCAAGCTTCAAATACATATGCCTTCTATATAAATAATAAGTGAAAGTCATGCTCATTCATACTTCACATTATAAGAGAAATGAAACAGGTAGGTAACAAGACAGAAATTAAAGAATAAAAGGTTTCATCTTTTGCTTGATCTTCACTGACTGATAAACCTATTTTAACTCTTAGAAGATAACTTAATGGAGAAAAAAAACTGAACTCACTTCTTCTTCATAATCTCTCAATCCCTCTTTATGTTTTTTAAAAGTTTAATTCAGTTGAAGTATATTTAAGTCTAAACCCAATAGCTATAATTTATGGTGTTGGATGAAAACTACCTAATATAGTTATAGCAGAATAAAGTCCTGAGGAGATGCAAGGAAAATACAAATAATGCAAAAAGTGCATTAAAATCACTATAATAATAAGTACAAACACTCGGTCACTGCCAAGCCTCAACTATTACCATGAGACTTAGGTTAAATATAGATATACGATTTAACACATACTCATTTATGTTCATGTTGTTTTTAAAATAAGAATTTAAAATTAATTATTAAACTATTTTCCAAAGCACATTACTACTGTCAATACCAAGAGTTCTCCTGCAAACTAAGTATGTATGTATGTATGTCTCTATCTACCTCATGTTTCCCTCCATAAACTTCAACCCAACTTCCATAGTGTGTTACACCATTCTGTCAGTCAAACTTAACTGAAGAAGCTCAGTACTGTATAAAGAGAGTACTGAGCAATTATTTTTTAAAGTTTCAAAATATTATGCCCAAATATATACATAAATCAACGTTATATCAAAATTACGCCGTTTATCAACATTTCATCTATACTGAGTTTACAGAAAAATCTATATATGCACCTATTTTTCTTTGAAGGTATGTATCATGGAAGCAATGACCAAAATATACCCACTTCTAACCTATTTTACTTAATCAACACTGTCGTTATTAGGTGATTTTTAAATTGTCAATAAACTATCATATTTGAGGATTTAACATGTATAATAGTGATAAGAAATTAGTAAACGTCTTGTTTTCATATTTTTAAACATGTAAATACGGCATAACACTTTCAGCATCTTACATTGAAACCCTTTTGTTCTTACCTGTGTGAAGGGGCATAAATTTACAATGGGATAAATTCAGAAAAATCCATAATCATTTAATCTGTGTGGCAACAGGCAGGATAAAATCAGTTCCTTAAGAAAGGTAGTTATACTATTTCATAACACTGGGAGTTCCAAGCCTTCCTTGACATTATGTGAATGTAAAAATATATATATAGTTTCAGAATGCACAATTAAGTACTTTGCTACAGGCATTATCTGATGATTTAGAAAACAGTTACATATATTTTATAGAACATGTGCCCTCAGTGTAAAGCATGTTTAATTCAAATGTTTACTGGCACTACATTTTTCAATAGCATTTTGTCTGTCTTTAAATTCCTTAAAATGTGTGGTATACTGCTGTAACTTTTAAATTGCTAAATAATGATATTAAAGTAAGAGTTAATTGGATTTTTTCAGACTAGTTCAACTGAGTTCTATGCCGCAGTAGAATCTACAGAAAAATACAAAGAAAGGAGCAAGAAGAGATGGGAGTTGAACACACTAGAGTTGAGAGCTAGGTCTTTCCAGGAACAGTGCAAGAAAGCACTGAAGATGCTTAAGCCTTTGCTGCTCTGTCTGTAAAATGGGCAGCTCATTTTTCTCTGTTCACTCAAAGGCTATTTTGTCAGATGCATGACAGCTTGTAAAGTTTTTAAATTTATGTAGGAAGGCAGATTATCTCTCCATATTATTATTGTTACCATAATATATCAATGTAAAAAGATTTAAAAAGGTAGATTTTCAAGATTTTTATCTCTGTATCTTAAGGTATGATGAAGGTTGCCTAGATCACACCAGATCTAAATTTCATGTAATTCTTGGGAAGGAGGAACATCAATTCATCAGAATTACTGCAAAGTTTTATTAACTTTTCTCCTTCAATATCAGAGTAAATTATTTTAAGAAATAAGTCTATTTACCTATTTTAACTTTGCAAAATACAAATTCAGTTGCATTCAAAATACTAAAAAAGTATTCAAAAGGACTTTTTCCTATTTTTAAATACAAGTTCATATAGCTTTCTAAACTGGAACACAATAGTTAGACTTTCATTATGGCAGAATGCATTGTTTTCCATGGCTTTGTGAATCACCACAAAATACAACAGGACCAGTTGATACTTCCGACAAGAATGAATATTACCTATTGTACTATGTACAAGGAACTATTTTTAAATGTTTTATGAAAGGAGAAAAATGCTTGAAGAATTGAAGTTCCTACAGATATGCTCTAATCACATTTCAGATGACATTTTTTTTTTCCCCCAAACATGACAGAAAATCCAGAGTCTTCCCTAAAGTGAGCTCCATACACATTTCTGGCCTCCCGGTGATTAAATCGGGATAAATGAGGGTTACGCAGGTTCCAGTTCAGTTTTCGCTGCTCCATCTGCTGGACGTGCCTACATCTCCCGCACCAAGCGGGAACCTCCACAAAGTAACATGAACTAATTCCGCAGGTGGCTTCCGAAGGCTCAGGCACGCCGCCGGGGAAACTTACTGTGGCTGTTTAATGTTCGTTTCACTAAGAATTCCTACTTCACTTAAAACAAAAAGGTAACGAACTGAAAATCGCCACTAAAATACTCGGCACAGCAAACACGTTTCACAACAGGTGACACATCACGAGCGAGACGCGACTGGCTATCCCTCGCAGTGTCCCGCACTGCTCCCGCCGTGCTGAGTCGCGCATCCCTCCGAGAGGTCGCACGGTCATCTACCTAATCTAGAAATGGAATCGTCGTGGATAAAGGCTGAAAAGAGATTTTTAAGCACGCCGGTCAGCAGGCACACACACACCGCGCGAGGAGGTTCGCCGAGGAGCGCGGAGCCCTCAGCTCTCTCCCCGCACGCGGCGTCTCGGCGGCAGCCCCACTTTTCTGCCGTCTCCCAGTCACGCACGGGACAACGTGCAGCGGCCGCCACCGGGCAGGCCGTTGTCACCGCTGCCGCCGCCGCTGCTGCTTCCAAATCAGAGCTGCCACTGCAAAGAAAGGGTGACTCCTCCCTTCAGGCAAGTGGCCGCAAACTTGCCCTGCTTTGCTCGCGCCTTATTTCTGCAAACTTGTACGTCCCTCCGTGCGGAAGGACCAGGGAAAGCCATTACGAGCATCACGGGGAACATGATAAAGGACACCCCGGAAGGTGAGAGCTGCGAGTTATCCAGAAGCACGACCTTAATCCGGACGGGAACCGCCGCCTCCACGGACGCTGCCCCGCACTCGGGTCTCAGCCAAGCGGCCCGCGCTGCCGGAGAGGGCGGCTGCGGCGGCCACGGCGCGCGCGGGGCTGAGGTAAAGTTTGACAAATGATGGCCACTCCGGGCAAAGGGGGGAAGCTAGGCAGCCACAGACACACGCGGGGGGTGCTAGGGGAGGAGGCGTCAGGGAGGTGCCACGTACCTGTTCCGCGGCTGCCAGGCGCAGAGGCTGAGGAGGGAGTCGCTGGAGGTGGCGGGGCGAGAGTCCGGCCCTGGCCGTGGGCTCCGTCCTGGGGTGAGCGCAGCCGCCGCCGCCGCCGCCGCCGCCGCGCCTGGGCGCAGGGCCCAGCGGCCGCCGCCTCGCCAAGGGCGCCGGGCAGCGCCAGTCACTTGGCCCAGAGAAGTTGGGCAGCCTCCGCCGCGGCCTCGGCAACCGGCGAGAGCAACACGTTTAGTTTGAACTTTCCAGCTCCGGTCCCAGCGAACACACACTCGCGCGCACACAGGCGCGCGCGCGCACGCAGAGCCTCTCAGAGGCGAGGGAACAGGCACGGGTGGCTCTCTGGCCGCGGCTCGCTCTCTCCCTCGCTCTTATTGGCGCGGAGGTTATTGTTTTATTTATTTATTTCCTCCGCCCCGCTCCTCCCGCCTCCCGTGCCCCTCCTCCACGCCCGAGCCTCACAGGCCGGCCGAGGCTGGCGCGCCCGCTCCGCGTGGAGGGGTTTGCGCGCGGCTGGCCGCGGCGGGGGCGTGGGGCCGCGGGAAGGGGCCCTGAGGCAGGGCGGGGCGTGGAGGGAGGGGACGCGCGGGCCGGCTGCCTCGCCTCAGGTGTGGGAGTCCGAGGGGGCGAGCGGAGGACGCTCCCGGCTCCCGGCTGCAGTGAGGAGAAAGCGGGGCGAATCCTGCGCCGCGGCCCAGGAACTGCGTGAGGGGCGGCCAGCGAGAAGGCTCAGTCTCCCTCCCCACCGCCGCCCGGCTTCCTTTCCTGCTCTCCCTGGTGCCCTCCGCAGCCCCTCAGGGACGCCCGGCTGCGCGCCGCCACCGTTCAGCCACGGAAGACGCGGGTTCGCATTTTTGAATGGTGGTTTAGGTGCCACGCAGTTAGGCTGCCTCTCCCCGACTCCCGGGAAAGGTGCGGTCCACCGGGTGCGGCACCCACCGCCGCCGGGGCTGGGCGGGCTCAGCCCTTCGGGGAGATGAAGTGGGTGTCTCAGACCACAGCCCCCCGGCAGGTCGGGACGCCACGTGCCCAGCAGACCTGCGAGAGCCCGCGCGGCAGGGTCTTTGCCGCTACCGTTCGCCCCCAAAATGAGCTCGCCGATGGCAATTGGCCGCTGGTGCCACAGCCTTTCAGTCACAGTTTACCCGGCTCCCAAACGTGCGGGAGAGATGACCTTTCAGCCGGCAGCCCTCTTCCATCCACTCACCCCAAAAGCTGGGCTGGAAGGAGCCCAGTTCCGACACGGGAACTCGGTCTTCCGCGCGCATCTGCCTGACCCTGCTTGCGAGCGCCTTCTCCAAAGCAAACCCCCTCCAGCCTTCCCATTAGGTAAACCTATTTTCTTTCTGGATTTTTTTTTTATTTTATTTTTGCTTTGGTTTGTTATTTATTTTCAGAGATTCGTGATTTCAATCTCAGAAAAGGGAAAAAATTAAAAGGAAGTAATTCTGGAATGGTTCTCAATAAACACACACAGCCAGTAAACTAAGCACCATCTCAAAGGCTGGAATGAGAATCTCACCCCTTGGATTTGGAAACAGGGTTCCTTGCCTTAGCATTTTGCCCTCCAAAGTCCTAACAGTCTCGGACTGTATCTTACAAGGTCTCCAGATATAAAAGCACTGTGACACTGGAAGTCTTGCCATTATCCTTTAAGGTATGCATGTCTGTATGTATACCTATATATGTACGCGTATATACTTTCTTTTTCGTCCAAGAATGCCTTCCGATTTCTATGAAATCTATCCATTACATACTCACTCCTTAGTATTTTCGATTTTTTCTCAGAAATCTCTTGTTAAGTGTACAAATACTCCTTAAAGAGCTAATTTTTTACATACTTTACATTTTCATTGACATCCTGAGTAAGCCCCCCAGAGGTCAGCCAGGGAACAGGTGAGGTCAGAAATGGGAGAGAAGGTGGGAAAAAAATGTTTATAGCATGTTATAGTTCTCCTGTGCCAGCTTAAAGTTCATTTACCATTTTCAAAGAAGGTAAAAAGGAAATGCCCATGTCTGGACCTTTAACTCCTCCTGTGCTCATGAAGCACCGGCTTATTACTGAAAAAAGAGGCCACCAATAATTGAATTTAAGACTACCTCCTAGTGAATGGAAGAATCCAGAGATAACCTCCAAAGGGCAGGAAAGTGCCTCATTGGTCAGTTCAGTGGTGAACACGAGGATGTGCCAGTTTCTGATGGCATCTGTGTCAGTGAGAGCTTTACTCCAAATCTGAAAGACCCATATGCAATGTTAAACCCAGGACTCTGAAAGCGTGTCTTTCTCCTGAATTCTCCCCGACACCAGAGGTAGCCAGCTGCTAACATTGGAGAAACACCTATCTGATATTGATAACTTCCCCTGTGCTTTGTATACAACTTTTTCTAAATGTGTGTGTGTGTGTGTATGTGTGTGTGTGTGTGTGTGTGTGGAATCTCCCCCTAGTTTGGACAACAGTTGAAATGACATTCTCTTCCAGAATTTCTCTGATGGAATGCAATTTCTCCTTGTGCCCCCTGTCCCCCTCCTCACACACATGCGCCCATGGTGTTTCTGCTCTCCAATGTCCAGAGTGTTCACTGGGTGCTGCTGCCCACATTGTGATGGCTATATTCACTCTAGTAAGAAAAACACACATTTGGAGCTGAGAATTATATTGACTCTGGATGCAGCAAACATCATAGTCCAAAATATTACATGGAGAAAAGATTAAATCATGAATCAATTTAATCATTATAGTAAAAAACTGAATATTTTTAAATGTCTATTATCTATAAACATCATATTTCAATGATTGTGTTTATGTTATACCCACAGCCTAAGACCTCAGATTTATAGATATTTAAAAATAAGTTAGGGGTGAATTAAAATTACAAATACATAAAGGAGGTGAGTAACCTTTTTGTTAGTTAAAAGTCACTGAATCAGAGGGAAAATGTTATGAAAAATGACATGCATATTAAAGGATCATTTAGTATTTTAAGAAGTTATTTTTAGAAATACTAAAAAAATCTATTCTCTTTATATAGAATATGAAAATATATAACTGCACTTAATTGGTTAAGTTTATTTTAAAATATTTTTTAATTTCTTGTTATAGACATGGAAAATAAAAGGAGTTGGAAAGGATGCAAAGGGGCAAAAGGAGTGAAAGAAAATGAAAGGTCTGCACATGGGAGAAGAAAGGCACCCTGGTAGTAGAGGGTAGCAGGATAAGAAGAAGGAAAACAGAGAGGAAGAAAGGTATGAGAATCCCTTTATTTCTGTTCTAGAATATCAACAATCCTCAGAAAACTCCTTCTTAAAATTCTATTTAAGATCTTTACTTATGAAAATTTGCCTAAGCAGTTGAGTTGCTTGTGCCATCCCTAATAGAACTAAATAAAACAAAAGAGTGAAACCAGACCAATAATCCTTATCTCCACAATCAAGAAATTCACTTTTCTCACTTTTTCATAAAAGATACACTGAGTCATAATTTTGGTACAAAAATTTTAATCCATTTTTTAAAATCTGTGGGTACACATTGGCAAGTCACACAAACTCCTTGTCCAGAGTCCCTACTTGTAATTTGCAACCAAGAATCTCTTTGTGTATGTGTGTATATGTGTATCTGTATGCATACATATTATTAACATCTAGCCCAGTGCACTGTGGTATGTAATCATCTAGGTTAAGATGTGAAAACCGAAGCTCAAATATAAAAAAGATTATTTTGTCCTCAGTGGTAAAAACAAGCTTTGAGATTTTGCATACTTAAGGCTAATACTGAACCATTTACATGTTAGAAAATAACTACCAAAAAAATAGTTAAAAGTGTATTTCTAATATGTGAAGTGTTTCACCTCTTGCTTCTCAAATTCTTTAGCATTTATCACTACAGTAATTTTTAAAAAATCTCTAACATAATATATACTCATCTTTGACACATATTTGCACATTATAAAGCAAAGATTCTTTATCTAACTCTCCTATGCTCATTTCATCTGTGAGAGTTGAGAAGAAAAGTTCCTCTTCCCCATATACCCTCCACCACCACCCCAATCTTAGCCTTTTTTTTTTACCTATGACATATTCAATATGTACATTGAGAGCACTGGGGCAAAGATCAGGAAGCCTTTGGACAAGCTCTTCAGTTGTTTCTCAAGCAGGAGAAAAAGAAGGGCAGTAGATTAGCTGTTAGGGAACTTAAGGTTAGAGAAAGTCTAACCTTAAGAAATGAGAAAGTTAATTTGCCAGAGGGACCATTGTCATTTCTCTTTATCTATGTGAAGACAAATAGAGTCTGTGTGCCAAGTGTGACTGTACTTAAGCCTGTGGATATGAGGTCTTGAATATAGTCATCCTTAGAGGTCAGTGCGCAGCCTCATCTTCACTAATCTCTTCCTTCCTTTCTTCCTATGGCACACACTGGCCTTGTTTGATTCTTAATTATTGAGTTTCCTTTTTGCTCTTCAAGACCCTTAAAAATATTGTTCCCTTTGCTTGGACTGCCCACCTAAGCTATCTCTTTCTCATCTTCAAGCTGGGCACAAAGTCATATGCTAAGATAACGAGCACTTCCTTGATTGGTTCTGAGCCCCTTTACTTGTTCTCATGACTCTCTATACTCTTCCAGTAAAGTATACAGGACAGCTTGTAATTTCATACATCTGATATGCTGCATTTAAGGGATATATTTTCTCCAGCACTGGAATATAAATTCCACGTGGGAAATTTTCATGGTGTCTTCAGCATTTAGTGCAATGCATGACATACAGTAGTTGTCAGAAGTATGCACTCGTTAAATGAATACATGAAAGAATAATAGAGACAATTCAGGAGGGCCACAGGCTGGACAATAGAAGGTTGAACAACTGGGATATGAGAGGGTAAAAAAAGACCAATTATTTAATTTTATCCAAGTTCACTCTTTTTCACCTTTATTATGAAAACCTCTGGTATTTTTCAAAGATCTCTGGTTCCAGTAAGAAGCGAGACTTTGTGCTCTATATTGCCGCTTGTCATTTGATATCTGCATTTTAAAATTTTCTTTAGTATGAATGTTGTAGTTGTGAATAAGTTGACATTGAAAAGGAGTAAAAACCTGAAGTTTAAGTCATTGAAGATGTTCTTGATTTTATACTTCCAGGAGTTAGTGGTATTGTTTTCACTGAGGACACCTAAAAAGTCCTGTACTCTCAAATCCAATTTGTAAACTTTGAAAATTCATTTAATTTCCATTTTCTCTTTTT
>CAUYSK010045056.1:0-19841 GCA_963575035.1 Avahi laniger | reverse complement strand
TCTGTTTTCCATCAACACCATACTGCTTCACCCATGGTGCAAGTACCTTATAATAACAAAATAATCCTAATTGATCATCCTATTCCATGTATCATTTTTGTCATTCATTTCACTTACACATAAGCATACATAAGTATGTGCATATTTATAATTACATATATTGTTGGTATTATTATTTTGAGCAAACTGTTAGATCAATTAATAATAAAAAAAGTTTTTATTTTACTTTCACTTACTCCTTCTCTAATCTTTCTTTATATTCAAGCTTCTAACCTATATCAATTTCTTTTAATCTGAGGAACTTCTTTTAACATTTCTTGAAAGGCAGGTCTACTGGCAACAAATTCCCTCAGATTTTGTTCGTCTGAGAAAGCCTTCATTTATCCTTCACTTTTGAAGGATAATTTCACAGGGTATAGAATTTTAGGTGGATTTTTTTTTTTCTCTCAACACTTCAAACATTCCACTTCCCTGTCTTTGTGCTTGCATGGTTTCTGAAGAGAAGTCAGATGTAATTCTTATCTTTGCTCTTCTCTAGGTGAGGCATGTTTTTCCCCTCTGATTTCTTTCAAGATATTTTTATCTTTGATTTTCCGATGCTTGAATATATTATGCTAAATGTACTTTTGGGGGCATTTATCCTGCCAAATCCATCCCAATTCTCTGAGCCTCACAGCGAGGAGATGGCAACTTCTTTTAGGTAAAATTATTTATAATTCTTAAAATTAGAATACAGTTCTTACTGGGTAATACAGGTAGTTTTCAAAGAGTGTGAGTATACAGAGAAAAGTAATTTCCTTATCTCTCTATCACTGCCCCCACCTCCTAGTCTCCAGGTCTGTCCCGCAGGGAATCACTACTTCCTGTTTCTCATGATCCTTCTGGAGATTATTGTCTGCCTACTTGTTTATAATGTCTTTTAGGGTATGTTCTGTTTCTTCTTTATAACACTATATATATATATATATATGTATGTGTGTGTGTATATAGAGATAGATATATAAAATTCTCCATTTGCTTTGGGTTTTGTTGACTTTAAATATACATTTATCCATTTGTTTAAAATATATATTAAATTCAACAACATAATCTATATTTACATTTATTTGTATATATTCATTTAATATATATTTAAATTCAACAAAAACCCAAAACGAATCAATAAAGCCCCCTTGATTCTGAGGTAGCGATTAGATGTATCTTTTCTTGACTCCTTTCCTGTTTACCAGAACCAAGTGAGCAAACTCGGTTGGAATTCTGCCTCTGTCGCGAGGGTGAGGATGTATTTTCGTTTTACAGGGGCACTGTAGGTAGACAGCCGCAGTGCTGATACCGAACGCGGCCCGCGTCAGAGCCTCGCTCTGCCAGTGTGTCGCGCTGGCACGACCCGTCCCACATGCCTGGGAAGCTCGTGCTGAGCAGGGATTAGGATGCCAGCATCTGATGCACAGGGTTGCTTCCTGCTCCTCCTTGGAGTCCTGACAAGAAATGACCTTGTTCAACCCCGCTGAGCTTCCTAGATTTACTGGGCTTATAGCAACACATGGGAAGGAGATTATGTTTATTTTTAAAACATAAAAAAAAAAAAGCAACCTTCCTAAGGCCTTTGTGGTGTCTGTGTGCAACAACACAAATACACGCACACATGCAACGTATGTATAATCACTTCTAATTAACTTCAGCTCTTCCTGCAAAACTAAGTGTGAAGTCTTAAAGACTTGTCAGCTTCTCTGCCTGTGAAATTTATCTACTTCTAATTGTGAATAACAATATATTCAAGGTTAACTATAAATGACTCAGATTTCACGGGAATCGAAAGTTTTAAAACCACATTTGAAGATGAATACATTTATGCAAAATGCTTTCGTAGTATGCTTCCAGATCAAAATCTAGTTATTTGTGCTTATCCAAAATGTTATTTTTTTCTAAAGGCCGGTGGTGTTTCTTTCTGACATCTGTGAAAAAATAGATGTGATTGATTTCAAAATCAGCCCAGATTTAAAGGATATAAAGCAACAAAGACACCTAAAATAAAGAGGAGTATATCATTATAATGGGTTGAAAAATGAATTCAATTTACAATTTTGCAAAATAAAATATTCAAAGAGCAAATATCAAATAGGATTAAGATTTTTTGCCCCCTCCTTCAATAGTTTTTAGCGCGCTGGAAACTCTTCCGGAATTCACCACTAGATGTCATGAAGAGCCCAGTTAAATACAGTAGGCAGTCTTGCATAGTCTAGCACAGAAACTTTTAAAAGTTTTTCCTGATTTTGTAGTTAATTTGGATAGGAAGCTATTTCCTTTGAGATTTTGTGTCAAAATATTCATTATGGACAAATTTTAAGTATTATATTAGAAACTCTTAGAAAATGTGATCAGTTATTAAATGCTGGGAATTAAACCTGTTACACATTGAGAGTGTCTACAGGGAGAATATGTATGCTGATCAGAATTGTGCTAAAGTCTGTTCTGCAAACTTTAGCTTCGGATACCCCAGTTTTCCTTTCCTTTTGAAGTAGGCATGGGATTGTCAGATACGTAATCACTTGATAGGATTTTTCGCACAACTAGACCAGTGAAAGGAACAATAAAGCAGATGACTTTGATGATCGGGTGAGAACGTTTGAATTTAGACTTTGAGATCCATTAATCAAAGTAATTGTGGGAGACTAGAAGTGATAGATTGACGTTTAGAGGGATAGAATTTGATTTCATTAAATCAAAAAGAACTTCCTAAAAATAAAACAGTCCATTATTTAACATAGTGCTTTATGAAGCGCCAGAGTCCTTGTTAACTGGAAGGGTTCAAACACCAAGAGTGGCCCTCAGTGGGGGAGATATCCTACAGAGAGTCTCCATTTGGGGTAGAAACTTGGACTAAGCCACCTCCAAGATTCTCCGCTCTGCGATTCTACACTCTGACGACGATCATATAAAAACCAAGAAGGCAGCAAGAGTTGAGAATGTGTGCTTAGGTAAATACGAATGAAACATTTGAGTTTACTTAAACCAAGGAAGATAAGGTTCTTAAAGAAGCCACACAGGGGAATTGTGGTGGTTTCTGCTGTTTTGTGGGACTCTGCCTGGGAAAAACTGGTAAGAAGGGACCATCTGGCTTTGGTGCTTCTAGACTCTGGTTCCCTGATGCTCCTCATTCCAGGGACACAGCTCTTCACTCCCAAGGGCACATGTTCTGCTTGGCCCTCCTCTTCTAATCCAAAGTTGATCTCAACTTAATCCTTAAAAAGTAAATCTGAGAGCAACTTAGGTGACAATCTTCCCAATGTGTTGCATTTTATTAGGGAACAAAGCCGTGAGGCTAAACTAAAGGAATGAAACTCAGGCTGGGAATGGAAGGTCTCAGCTGGCCTGGAGGCGAGGACGTGGGCCCTCGTTTGGCCTCCTAACAGTTGCTTTTTCTGCCAAGACGATAAGCCCCAGAGTATGGCTGGCTCTTGAAGTATGTCACGTGAGCTCTAGAGATTGATAAAAACAAAACAAAGTATTTCCACATACTTTTTGCTCTTAGAAAAAGGACTGCAGTTGAGATATAACTCAAGGCCAGCCAAGACCTTGGGGTATAGTGTCTGACCCTAATATATATATATTTATATATCAGTGGGTATGGCTTGATAAAATCTATCCAAATGTGTTCAACAAAGGCCAGGGTTTATAACAACTTTCTACACTCAGAGTCTGGTAAAATACCATATGGTGAGCCTGCAAGATGGATTTTCCATTTCCTTCTAATGCCAATGGCGAATGGATTGACTACATTTTCTAGGTGTGCAAAAGAGTTAAGTGCTGGGCTGTTTACCTGGATTCCTGACCAGATGTTAAATGATTTAATTTCTCCTCTATTCTCCATGGACGAAAACCACCCACAGTGTCGTAGATGCTTAGAGTCAGGGTGATCGTTCCACAGATGAGAAAACTGAGTCCCAGAGTGACTTTTTCGGGCTGGCAACTCACTGTCCATCCGGCACCCTGTCTGCTTCCCCGAGAGTGTGCACTTGAAGCATAGAGAAATGTCTGTGCTAGGCCCTGCACACATCTTTGCCTGTCCCTTCAGGGAATCAAGAACGCAGATGCCTGGTGAGAGTGGACTATGATCTGTTGCCATCATCTCTTGTAATAGTTCTTATTATTTTACTACCAAGGACTGAATATATTAACTACCCCCTACAGTGTTTTGAAAGATTAGATCTACTAAACAAGTCCCGTTTAAGTATTCCCTCATTTCCCTACTGAAAAAACTTGCAGACGGGTACCGCTATCAACCTCAACCTTCCGATGGGTACAGAAAGCCAGTATTGCAGCCTGGAGTTGATGCTGGCACAGCCCAAAGCAAAGCGCCATAGCGTTTTAGCCTGAGCAGTCTTTCAAATGACTTGCTTTGGGAGTATTGAAATGTAGGAGGCAGCTGAGGACTTCCAAAGGTCTGGAAGCTCAGCTTGGCTTCCAGACCACTCACTGGCCCAAAGGATACTCACAAGATTCCTTGGCCTTGACTTCATTAACACCCTGTCTGAGTTATCTGTGCTTCATTATGGAACAGGCGCAAGGCAAGGATACAACTCACCATCGTCCAGCACCTGGGTTATTGCATTGGCCTTTTCACGGGCTCCCTGCTCCCACCCTGCCCCGCCCCGTGGAGTCTATGCTTGAAGGGAGCAGCTGTTAAAGTCATTTAACACCCCACGCTCCAAGCCCTGCGGTGGCTCCGCAGTTTACTCAGGGTGAAAGCAAAGTTCTTACAATGATTCCACAAGGCCCCATCTGATCTGGCTCTCGGCCCCACCCCCTACTCCTCTGACTTTGTCTCCTATTCCTTTCTTCAAGTCACTCGGCTCTCCCGGCTGGTCGCCCGGGCTGACCCTGGGCCTTTGAGCTTGCTGTTGTTGCTCCCAGACAGCTCAAAGCCTCGCTTTCTCCCCTGCCACAGTCTCCCTGTGATCTTCCTGGCCATCCCATCTAAAATTGCAGCACCCCTCCCCCCACCAGGAGCTCAACCAACACCGACACCAATTCCCTCCCAATGGAAAGAGGGGGCACTTTCCACCCCTCCTCTCTGCCCTCCATCAATATCTAAGAACCCGCATATTTTGCCTATTTGTTTATTTTCTGTCTTCCCCAGTAGAATATGGACATGAGGATAGAGATTACCATGTTTTGTTTACTGCTGTTTCTAGTGCCTAAAAGAATGCTTAGCACATAGTTAGCACTCAATAAATATTTATTGAGGGAATAAATGAATGAATGCCAGCTATTTCACTATGTTCCATACAACATCAGGCTATGATCTTAAGGGTATCCAGGCAAAGTAATGAAATACTGCAATAAGCTCTCGGTGCAACATTTTGGGGGAAATCACACAAAACCGAGGGTGAGAAGAACTGGGTTTTTATCCAGGCTCTGATAAAGTCTCATGTTGTGATCTCAGACAAGCTAAAAACCTCTCTGAGTCTTATTGTTCTTACTTTGCAGACGAGAAAATGGACGTTGGTCTTCTCTCACCAGGTTTGGTAAGAATGAAACAGGAGGAGACATAGGAGCCCCTTGAAAATTCAGGCAGCCCATTCAACTGTAAGAGGTTATTCTTCCTTTAAAAATTAAATGTGTGTTCAAAATGGAAAGTCTGGAGAAAGTCAGACCCACACTGGGTACCCAGAGCAGTGGCTGGTGAGGTAAAATATTTTTTGTCCAAAGCAAATGAGGCCAAGTGATGAGAAGGATTGGATCGTGTCGTAATAATGGCAACAGCTACCGCTTCCTCTGTGTTCTATCATGAGCTACGTACTGTGAATTTTAGCCAGGTTCTTTAATCCTCACTACACAGTGAGGCGGGTATTCTGACCTCTATATTATGTGTCAAAATACTGAGGCTTATAGAAGTCAAGGAATTCTGTCAAGTTCACTTATCCGGTGCCTGGGATGTCAAACCTATGCCCTTTCCACCCTGCGATGCTGTTTTCCATTTGTTCTCGGCCAAGTCAAAGAATTCTGAATCAGGATTCTAATACAAAATCTTGAATTTTTATAAGATTAAACTCTCATTTTCTCCCTTATAATAGCATCTCACAGTGTAGTACATAACCAAATACCATCTCTCACCATTCTCCAATCTTTGCATTTGTGTTAATTTTGCCTCTTTAAATGGCTTTGAACTTCCTGTAGTACCTAACACAATTTTGGGGCGTGCGGTGGTCTTCAATTCATCGTTTGGTTAAATGGGTTCGATTTTCTGAATGCTATTAAACCACGGCATGACCATTTCTGGGAGACTAGAATTTTAGGTCTTTGTAATTCCTGGTCTCCCACCCCTCTGAAAAGAAATGAATATTAGATTAAGGAAGTAGGCCAGGAAGAGAAGTTTTCATTTAAGGATATTTTAAAGAATGAATTAGTGGTGGTGATTTTGACACATCTAAATAGACTCAGGAAACTTAAACATTTTAACCCCAAATGCATTAATGTCTCATTTTTACATACTTTCCATCTTAGAAAAGGGATGTTATTCATTTTCCAAATTATGAACAATATGTAAAAAAGGAATTAATCTAATTTTTCCACCCAATTTTTATAGTTCTAGGATATTCATGGTTTGAGGCTCCTAAAATGCACTAGAGCTCGGGAAACAGAGAAGCCAATGTTTATAGAAGAGATGTGTTGTCTTTCCTTCTCCAGGGTTTATTGGGAAACCACCACAGACTATTCTAATCTCAATTACTGCTTAACCTGAAGGCCTTTTAACTGACTTAGCAAATGATTGCTCACAACTTGGCACTGAGAAGCCTGAGACCACTGTGGAAGTAGCTAGAATGAAAGAGGCAAACAAAGTGTTGTGAACTAAAATAAAATCTTAACCTCCCCCCATCTGACTGAATGGACCCCTCTTGGCCAAGGAAATACCCTAAAACTGAGTTACTGGCCGTGAGAAAGGAGGTGTCCCTCCCTTCTTGTAGGTATCCTCTGTAACTGTTAGCAGGTCTGAGGCTATGCAAGACAAACCTGTAGGTCCTCAATTTATGCAACAAATCACTTGAGTCTGGGTATATGGCCAGTGGCTTGTTTCTGATTAACAGACTTCCTTATCTTACTTAAAACATCCCAAGCCTTTAGACAAAGCTTCGTTTATTTAACCAGTTGCAAATCAAAGAGTCTTTAAACTCACCTGTAACCTGTAAGCCCTCCGGCTTTGAGATGTCCCACCTTTTCCGGCCAAACCAATGTACGCCTTCCATATCTTACTTTATGACTTTACGTATAAATCCTGTCTCCCTGAAATGGATAAAACCAAACTGTAACCCAACCACAGCGAGCCCACTTGTTCAAGGATTCTTGGGCATGCTCTGGGCCACGGTCCTCAAATTTGGCTCAGAATAAATCTCTTTAAATTATTTTCTAGAGTTTGGCTTCTCTTCTGTTGACAAGATGACACCCAACATGGGGCTCAGAGAAGACTCAGGACCCCCTGAAGGAGTAGACCGAACTCACTGCCAGGTACCAGCATGGTCCCCTTTGGGCTCCCCAACTCCCAGCTTCTCCTTGGGTGGAACTGGTAAGTCTTCCTGAGCTCTGGACCTCCACTCTTGGTTGGTGGTCCTTGGTTTATTCTGAGCTGTTTGTTCTTTTCCTGGGAATGTGTTTAGGATCCTAATTTTGACTTGGAGTTACATTCTAATGTGTCTTCTCCATTGCCTAAATTAATCTCTGTTGGCTTTTCTGTGCATTTGTGAAAGAGGAAACCGAGCTGGCTTGTTTGTAGATAAATGAGAGACTGAGTTCCTCAGCTCCAAAGAGAAAGGGCATTTTACTCCTCCCAGCTGAAAGGCACCCCTGGGTGACTGGGGCCAAGTGGGAGTAGCTTGGGGCAATTCCCCATGGCTCAAGTGGCCCTATAAGAAAACCCCTTTCAAGAAAATTAACTAAAAGAAAGCTTGTCCAGGAAACTCATATAAGAGCTGGTCACTCAGCCTTTTGAACCCTCTCCGAGGCAGTAGGCTTCAGTGGTGAAACACTGGAGTCCAACCCACAATCCGCACACTCTGATCCACTACACTAAACCCTGGACTGCAGTTCAGTTGCTTCTTTTAAAGAAGAATGGGAAACAAATCCTTTAAAAATGAGGAAAGACAAGGAGAATGATCCCTTTCGGGCACCCCAGTTGGTTTATGGTGTCTCTACTTGCACGTATTTGCAAATGGAGAGGTTCAAAGGCAGAAGTTTTCTATGACGCCCGCTGGTTATGGCCAATTCTTGTGCACAAGTTTTTACTGAAGGGAAAATTACATCAAGGAAAATTCAGAGCTCAAATGGTCAACCTCCCACTATAGAGTTAAAATGTTGAAACTCTCAAGCTCTATCCCTCTTTTATACCTACTCTAAACCTGCTAACTTTTTCTACTGATGCTGAGATAAACTCATTTTTTATGGTATCACCAACTGAAAGCTACCTGGAGATCTTTCAGCCAGTTCTAGCTAATTCCTGTCTTTCTGAAATGTATAAAATCAACTGTAACTCACCCACAGCGAGTCCACTTGCTCAAGGATTTTTGGGCATGGCTCTGGGCCATGGTCCTCAAATTTGGCTCAGAATAAACCTCTTTAAATTATTTTACACAGTTTGGCTTCTTTTCCTTTGACAATGTGGTGAAGATGTTTATATTCATTCAAAAGTCCACATGTGTATTTAAATAGAAGTTACAGCCAAGCCTGACTTCCACATTCCTTAGGAAGTTTTCTGTTAAAGAGACGAGCCGAGAGAAGCAGTGTTCTTCCAAGTCTGAAAAACCTATGGTGTGCTCCTTGGGGACAAAAAATTAATTTGGGTGTATTCTGTACCAAGGACATACTCTAGACATTGAAAGTATAGCTCACATTTCGTTTTTGTTTTTTCACTGTAACACAATGAAAACAAGGAAACAATATATTCTTTATTTACAAGTGGAGACATAGGAGGCAATTTGTGTATTTATTGGCTTTCAGTTTCTTTGTCTCTCTCTCTTTCTCATACCCCCTTATACTATGGATGCTGAGCAACATCACTAATATCTGTGTTGGAGACCAGTTGGATTTTAGAAACTATTTTCTCTATTTAGGTTTTGTGGGTACAAAAGTTGACTCACATATTTTCTATGTGGTAACTGGTTCCAATTGGTATACATTTCTAAAAGTTCAGGTTTTTAGATTTTCAGTGTTGTACCATTCCCCTAAACAACATCTGTGATATCTAAAAGGAAAATAAAATCACTGGCATGCTAGGTAGACTGGAAGAAAAAAGCAAGAGACATTTCCTATTGACTCTAATTAAAGAAATTTTGCAAATCATTGCTCACATCTTGCCTTAGACACTGTGCAGTTCACACTGGCTTTTAATTTGCTTTCAAGTGTAGTTCAAGGTGTGGATATTGATCTTTAAACCTCTGATGATTGGTCCCTAGGTACTGAGCGACATCTCTTGGTGTACCATTGTGACAGCTGAGGTCTATTAGAGTGCTGGCTAACAATCCTCAAATCTAAACACTCTGAAAAGGTGGGCTTGATAAAGTGCCCCCAACTCAGGAGTCTCCTTTTCTGATTGGCCTGGGCCAGAAAGAATTGCAGAGCAAGGCCACTTAGCCCAAATCTCCATTCTACCCACTCAGCATCACTTACGGTCATTTCGCCTTCCGAGGTTGGGGTACCACAGCTTTCTTTAAAAGTTTCATTTATTTGATTCTGGGCATCATGAATAGCTCTTGTTGGGACTGTCTTCCTGTGCCCATGGATCCTTTAGTGCTGAAATCAGTGGCATCACCCAGGAGGTTGTTACATATGCAAATTCCTGGACCCCTGCCCCACACCTGTTGAATCAAACTCTGGGGTGGGGCCAGCCACCTGTTTTTTTGAGATCTCCAGGTGACGCCAATATACATTAAAGTGTAGGAGCCCCTTGCATATGAGATGATTTCAGGGACTACAAGGACTCCCCGTACCCGGCCCTGTTCAAATCTCCTTCCACCTGTTACACTGGAAGTCTCTGAGCAACATCTGTACGGTTTCAAGCTTTGGGTCTTGCCATCCTCCAATGCATAGGAGCACTATAAATTGTCATCAGTTTATTTATACTTAAAATGAACAGTTTCATATTTTTCTGGTTTTACTAGAAAAAGTGACCCAAGATGCAGACTTTCTTGTGGGGAGGGTTCTCTCCAGCTTTGGGGATAGAAGGGGTGCAACCAGGAAGGAGGCAGGCATGGAGGGAAAACTTCCTTTGGGTTACGATTTTCCTTAGGGTGAACTTTCTGTCTTCATCATCTGAGACAATTTGTAGAGGAATGTCATGGCTAAAAACTCCTGGGCAAATAGCAAAAACATTGAAGGATCCAACATGTTAACCAAGGAGATGTCTGCTTAGAGTTGAGAAAATGCAGATCAGCTGGTGTATCCCCGAAATGTTATTAGGAAGGAAAAAGAAGCTAACATGGGAAATCGAGTGAGGCCTATGTAAGGGGGAATTTTGTTTGTCCAGAGGTTTACTAAGGATTCTTCAAAGGCTTTCTTTATCTCTACAATAGGAAAAAAGAAAGGGTTATAATCGAATTTCAACCAATGCCACTATAGCTTGCATCAACTGTGGAGACAGAGGAGAGTTTATATTTTCCTCGTGGTGGAGCTGAGCAATTGCTTTAGAAGCAGCTGGCTTGCCCGGTGGGCTGAGCCTGGCACTCAGAGACGGGGAACCTGGCATTCTTAATCTGAACTCCACCAGCAGTCCAGCTAAGCCCTGGGCTTGTCTCTTAACTTCCCTGTGGCTGTTCCTTCCCTGTAAACCAGGAACAAAAACATTCACCTGCCCCTCAGGGGGACTCGGGGACTGACTGGCAGACGACAGGACTGGCCTTTATGCCTTCTCCGTGCCACAGAGAAGCTGTTTTGCTCGTTGGGGCACTCTTTGTTGGGTTTCTCACAGAGCAACCTTTAAGGGAGCTCGAGAAAATCAATTCCGTTTGTAAACTCTATCAAGTAATCACATGGAACTTGAAGCTCTAACTTCTGAAACTGAAGTTGTGCAAAAGGAAATTGCCAAATGTGGATATGGGAGGAATGTTAACATGCTGAACGCGGCCTTGCGTTGGATAATAATGGTACGGAGGAATGTGCAGCTGTTTGTATCGGAGTGAGTAGTCCCCGTCCTTGGAGACTGGGGGATGGCAGGAACTGCCTCTAACTATTGTAATCTACAAGATTATGCCATTAATCACATTTGTCTCTGGGAGTGCCTTAGTTCTAACTCTAAGTGTTGTTTTTCCCTTGATGCATCACATGCAAGAAAGCTTCTAATTGAAAACATAACGGGGACAAATTTCAAAATGTTCCTAAATACAAGTTGAGCTTTAACTGCCAATAAAAGAAAAGTAAACTGCACACATCAAAACCTGGTCTGATCAGATTTTTTAAAATTTTTTTCTGTTTCTTTACATTTTTTTTTAACCCATAAAGTTTTATCATTTGTCATGTTCTGGAACACTCTAGTTTTTTCCTTCGGTGGTTCTAACACCTGCATCCTTAACCAGGCAAAATGGCTAAGCGTTCCAGGCTTGTGGGCTAGCGGGGGAGTGCCCCATCTCTTCTCTCCCTTCCACCCAGAATTAAACAAGACCTGGGAGATGCAGATCAGTCTGGGGACAAAAATAAAAAGCAGCTTTTTAAAAATGAGATTCAGATGCGTAAGGTTCAGATGATAGACTTTTATTAATGACATAAGATCGGCAGGCGTTAGCCCAGGCGCAGTGTGTTTAGAGGCCCAGGCAGCTTCCTCTTCAGCAGCTGGTGTGACTTTTCCTGCTGTTTCTGGAGCTTTCCCCTACTGAGAAGCTTACAAATTCTAGGGTATGTGCATTTCATCTCAATAGCTGTATGAGAATATGCTACTATACAGATCCCAGGAATAAAAAAATACGCTCTGTGCTTCTGCATGTGTCTCTGTAATGACTATATGAGCTGTATGTGTTCATATACACCACATGTACCATTCACGCGATAGTTTTTAATACCTGTCGGAGCTAAAGACAGCAAGGGAGAACAAATAATAAATTTGTTTGTTAGCCTACACTTAAAGCTCAAACAAAGGAGATGATTTTTGTTTAACAAGTTCTGCATTGATTACAAAATGAAAAGTGACCTTTAGTATATAAAAACACATTTGTAATTACATTTGTAATTAGTAAGAATATTTGATTTCTTCGATCATATATTTCAACAAGGTGGTCTAGTATAACCGATACTTTCAGATTTGAACTATATTAAATGAAAGTATACAGTGAAATATAAATACATTGGTTTTGGAACTGAACTATAAAACCATAAGTAGTTGCTTCATGAGTTTGTAATTCTTAAGTCTCTCCGGTTTTTTTTTTTTTTTTTTTTGAGAGATGGAGTCTGGCACTGTTGCCCAGGCTGGAGTGCAGTAGCATAGCTCCCTGCAGCCTCAAACTCTTGGGCTTAAGCAATCCTCCTGCCTCAGCCTCCTTAGTAGCTGGGACTACAGGTACATCACCACGCCCGGCTGCTTCATGTTTAATGGATTTACTCATTCAACAAATATTTATTGAGTGTCAATGGTGTGCTGTGCATGGGAGGAGGTACAGCTCTCATTAAGCATCAAGTGAATGTTAAAAATTTCTCTTTCTCTACCATTCTTTACTAGTTTTCCATTATTTTTTCTATTTCTACACCCCCAACGCCTAAGGATTTGAAAATATATAATTGCTCTTAAAATTGAAGACGTGTGTACGTAACATGCATCTTTAGTTTTAAAAACTAAAGGCATTTGAAGTTTCTTCCTTTAAAATGGGTCACCGCAGTGGGCCAAAGCCAGAGGGAGCTGGGTGTGAGTCCAGATCGCTGCTTACCAGCTGTGTGATCTTTAGCAGTTCACTTCATGCTCTCAACGCCCCTAGCTTTTCAGTCTCAAGACAGCAAGAGCCTTATAAACTGTAAAGTGCTGTAAAGTATTGTGAGGACTCTAACCCAAATCCTGAGACAAGGGGCAGAAGCGGCCAAGGTCCTGGTACTGTCCCATGAGGCCCATCGTCCCCCTCCACTTCCTTGTGCTACAGTCTAAAATAGAACAGCAACATCTGTGGCCCCATGTGGGGATGTGGCACAGGCTGGTGAGGGGCTGCCGGGGAGCCGATTGGCTGCAAGAGGCACAGGGGACCACATGGCGGCCAGAAGGGGAACTGAGGCTTCTCAGTCGTTGTCCCCATGAGGTCAGATGCCTGGTGCCAAGCGGATGGCCATGGGTTAGAAACTAGTGCTGGACTCACTTTCTGGTTTCAGTCTACGAGATTCAGCTGTTTTGCTGTTAGAAGAGGAAGAAAAAGAATGATTGAACAGTGAAGGGACAGGGGAGTCCCCCAGACCCCTTCCCATGGTGAAATGTCCTCTGAGCAGGGAGGAAATGTCCCTGGCCAGCTCTTTTTTGCCCAGATAACATGCAAGGCGGTGGGCTATACATAGAGCCAGAAAGAGAGGAACAGAAATTTGTGGGCTGGCTAATTCCATCTATTGTTTTCAACTTCAGCTTAGCAGTCACCTCCTCCTGGAAGCCTTCCCTGAGTCCCTCCTGTCCACTGTGGCCCTTAGGACTTGTCATTTTAACTGTCTGCTTACGTGTCTCTACCTGAAGCTAGCCTGTAAGCCCCCCGGAGGGCAAGGACTGTGCCTATCTGTGACAAAGACATCGCAGCCGAGTGGCTGCAAGGTGAGGCCCACGCATGCACACTGGGAGATGGGGTGAGACGAATGACTGGTCTTTGCTGAGAGGAGTCGGAATCTGAATTTAACCCGTAAGTACTGGATATAGGTTTATGTAGAGAGTCCTTCAATTCATTTTCTGTGATCAGTTTCACTGCTGGGTACAGTCTAGCTGGGGGTGTATCCTTGTTGTGTACTTTAATGAAAGTCCATTTTAAGAACTATAACTGGTTATTGTTTGGAGCAGAACTGGGCAATAGCCAACACTCGTAGCTACCACTGGCTGAATATTTCCCTATGCCACGCCCTGATCTAAGTGTCTTATGCACATTACCTGGAAAAATCTTCATCAGAAGTGCATGAGGCAGGGCAGGCAATATTATTACTTTCATCTTGCAACTGAGGAAACTGAGGCAATTTGCCTAGAGTCGCTCAGCCGATGTGGCAGAGCTGGGATTTAGACATAGGAGCCTGTGCTCCGAGCTACCTCTCCCAGGAGGACCCTGGGGACGTGACAGTCACTCCTGGGATGATCAAAGAAGATGGGAAGGGATCTGCCCTCTTCCCGCTAATTAGGCCAGCGGGTGGCAGGGTCATTGCCAAGGCTGGCGTGTCACCACTCGTCCCTCTGCCCCTCGTTTTCACCGATGGCACCAGATTTACCTTCCAGTTGACCTGTGAGCCTCTGACCACCTTCCCTCTTTCTCCGGATTCCATTTTTGTTCCCATGATTCACCCAAGATGCATCATAAGTGATGGCGGCAGATTAGAAAAATCCAAATTCCAGCCTTTTAGCATGCCAATTTGTCGTTTGATTTTTTTTTAATTGCAGCGGTGACATATAAATAGAAAGAATGCCACCTTTTTCTTCCTTGCTGCCGAAAGCTTCCTGTTAACCTCCTGTTTTTCATCTAATTGATTTTTTAAGAGGCTTCAGTGATATAAAACTTTTCTTTAGTCATCATCTCCTGTATGATTTGTGTGACTGTATTCATAATTTTTAGAATCTGTTTTCTCTCTCTTTTTTAAACTTAAAGATAACTGCTTTCTTGGGTTAGGCAATAATCCTAGCTCAGCAATGCATAACAAAATGATAAACAGCTCTCTAAAGGTATTAAGCTTTTATAGTAGGCTGTGAGTCAGGAAACGTGACTGAATCCGAGGCCCGGCTCTGCCCAACTATCTGGGCCAGACACTGTCTTTTTCCGGTTCCCAGTTTCCTCACCTAGTAAGGGAGAGAGTTGGACTATTTGAAAATTTAAGTTCCACAGCTCTAAACGTGTTCTATGAAAGTGCAGGGCAGCATTGAACTGCCTCAAGCTCCTCCACCGAAAAGGAACGTCGGATCTATTTTTCCTCCCTCCACCAGCCTCTAAACTTTATCTTCTCGTTTCCCTGATCTGTGTGTCCAAACTGGGACAACGTAGTCAGTGTGTCCTTTGTGGTCATCGCCAGTAAAAGTCCCCATGTTTTTCACTGATTCTCTGCGAGTATAATACATTTCCCCTGGCCACATGGAGTCTATTCTTTATGGCTTCAGATTGCATAGAATGTTCTGGAAACATTAACTGTCAAAATAGTTAACAATAATACTAGTGGCTGTGTATACTTTTCTGAGTTCTTTCACATACATTTTCTAGAATCTCTGCAAATAAGTAACACAGAACTTTGTTCTTAGTACATGCTAGGTAAATGTTCAGTAAAAGTGAAATATGTAAAAGGGACCCTCTGATTTTCAGATAAAGAAGCTAAGGCAGAAATGCGACATAACTTACGCAAAACTACAGCAAATTGGTGGTGGAGTAAGGATTGTTCCCGAGTTAGCGCTCATTCCGCTAATCCAGACAACCTTTTGTAGAGACGGGGTCTTGCTACATTGCTCAGGCTGGTCTGGAACTCCTGGCTTCAGGTAATCCTCCTGCCTCAGCCTTCCAAGTAGCTGACACTACAGGTGTTCACCACCACACCAAGCTAATGTTTCAGATTTTTTTTTTTTTTTTTTTGTAGATACAGAATCTTGCTGTGTTGTTCAGGCTTCGACTTTCTTTTTTTTCCCTTCTTAAATGTTTTCTTACACCTGCTGACAAGAAGCAACACTGATCAATTTGGTTTTCAATTTTTTTCTTTTCCCTCTTCTGCCATGCCGAGGAGTCCAGTGGTCAAAAACAGAGGCTGCAGGTGGGAAAGGACAGAACCAGAGACACCCATCGCCTGCATTTCCAGCCTCGGACTGACCCTGGAATCGAAGAGCTCCTTCCCTCTTCTGACTGCACCTTAACCGAACTCCCTTAGCAGGTTTCTGTATTCTAGTCACTGCTCTGGGCAAGTACAAACCTCTAGTGCCTTTCAAGTGGATCCAGAAACTATTTTTGAACATTTTCTATGTTTAGCCAATGCACTCAAGCACAAAGTATGAAATATAAGAAGTTGCAAATTTTGCTTGCACCAGAGCACTGAGGTTTATTATATATAATATTGTATATATTACATGCACTGTATTTAACAAATGGGGAGAGCGCTCATTTTATGAATACTTGTTTTAAGGGCTCCTCACCTTTGCTTGCTCACGCAATGCACCATGCTTTGTGGCAGAGTCTTCTTACCAAGCATGCCAGCCAGCCAGCCAGCGTTCTGTTCCAGGGAAACTCAATTACACCCGCATATATCGGGCTGCCTTCCACTGTGCTCTGCCATGGACTGTGCTTCCCGTGATAGGACCGTTTGAGATTCACATGAGAAAGGAAGCATATGGCTGTCGACAAACAACGCTGCACCTTTCAATTTATCCCAACTTCATAGATGGGTAACCTGGGCTTCAGGGATGTGCCCAAGGTCATAGAGTTAGCTTCATTCGAACCAGAAAAGGCTCTAGGGTTCTGACTTCCAATTCCTGGCTGAGTCCTTCCCTGCCTGAAAATGAAATATATTAATAACATATCTTGACGCTTTCCTCTGTCTTGATTGATGCTACCTACCATTTTCCTATCATGGTGAGACATAAAATATACCTGTACTACTCAGCTACTGGCAATAACAATATGTATATGAGATTGGTGTTTTTTCATACACTAGCTATTGTTTCTGTGCATACAACACCTATTTCAAGTAGCGGATGTGTTACCAAAGGATTGTGGGCAATCAGTTTTTTTAAGTTGACGGTCTTCTCCCTGAGTTATATTTTCTGTCATTATTCTTACTTATGATTGGACTTTAATAATGTCTTATTACTCTAGTCAAATCGATCACCTTTGTTATTAATTTTTCTAGCCATGTTCCCACTCCCACCTTCTCTGTTAAGTAATTATGAATCAATAAATGCTCATTAAATGTGCATTAAATCAAACTTTTTTTTCTTGAGATGGAGTCTTGCTCTGTCACCCAGGTTGCGGTGCAGATCATAGCTTACTGCAACCTCGAATGCCTGGGCTCAAGTGATCCTCCTGCCTCAGCCTCCCAAGTAGCTAGGACTACAGGTGTGCTCCACCAAGCCTGGCTAATTATTTTTTAAATTTTTTTTAGAGATGTGTGCTGGGATAATAGCCACAAGACACCACGTGTGGCCATTAAATCAAATGCCTTATAATGGAGAGGCAGAATCGTGCAACGTTCATGAGAGTGGGCTTTGGAGGTTCAATAAAATCTATGTTTGAATGCCAGCTTTTCCAGATTACTTGGGTCACCTTAGAAAAGTTAATTAATCTCTCTGTAAAATTAAGATAATAATCCTCTCGGGGGTATTGAAGTCAAACTTACAGTTTTTATTTTCTTAAGTAGTAATACTATGAGTCTACATTTGAACTTTATTTTCGTGCTTTTGCATATAAAGACTGCCCTTTAGTTTGAGTCTCCAGCTGTTAAACCAAAAATTTAATAATAGTCAAAGAATGACCGTGGCGTAAATGCCTAAAAACATGAGATAAAGTACATTAAAATACCTAGTACGGTGCCTGACACATATTAAGCATTCAGTAAGCTTAGGTATCATTAATGAGCTGTGGTAGGCACTGTGCTAAGTTCTTCAGGACAAAAAGGGCATAAGTCACATGGAGGTGACCGACATGTAGACACACAATGATAAAACAGTGTGACATGTGCCATAAGGTGGCTCAAGGTGCTACAAGGAATTCGAACAGTAGAGTCATATTTTACCTTCACAAGTCAAACCATGCATAATCTGCTTTCGCTCTAATATGGTAGGCAGTATTTTCATGTTTTCTATCATATGCTGTATGTTATCACATATGTTATAAATTTATATCCTTCTATTATAAAAGTGGGCTTTATACACAAAATCACGTGCGCTAAACTTCATGGGAGTTTGGGGGGATTTTGAAGGTCGATTTCAATTATTTGTGATTCTAGTCTTAAGGAGTCTAAGCCTCCCCTCCCCCCAGAAGCCCTCGCCTGGAACTAGGTTTGCTTTGGTGGCTGAGAAAGGTCGCTGGATTGACTCATTAATCTAGGTCATTCATTTAGCCAACAGGCACTGAGCCAGCACCATGGCCACATGTTGTGTTGGGTGAGAGGATGCAAAATGACTCAAGCCAACTGCCCAGGCCTTGTCCTCAAGGAGCGTTTTTAAAAAAAATTTTTAATTTTTAAAATTTTTAATTTTTTCTTTTAGAGACAGAGTCTCACTCTCTTGCCCGGGCTGGAGTGCAGTGACATCATCATAGTTTGCTGCAGGCTTGAACTTCTGGGCTCAAGGGATCTTCCTGCCTCAGCCTCTCGAGTAGCCGGGACTACAGACTTGCACCACTATGCCTGGCTAATTTTTCTTATATTTTGTAGAGATGGAGTCTCACTATGATGCTCCGGCTAATCTCAAACTCCTGGCCTCAAGTGATCCTCCGGCCTTGGCCTCCCAAAGTGCTGGGATTACAGGCATGAGCCACTGCTCCCAGCCAGGCAGCTTATTTTTAAAAGAAGAAGACAAACAGGCCTGTTATGCTAAATATGTCACTAGAGTTTTGAAGTGAGTGATAGAGGAGATTCCGCTGGGGCCAAGTGCAGTAACAGAGGGCAGGGGAGGCCGGAGCTTGCAGGGTGAGTGAGCAATCATTGCCAATTAGAGTTGGAAAATATTTTTCTTCTTCAGAGAAAAGCATTGCAGGTATCTGCCTACAGGCAGAAGGCATGAAGTAATTAAGTCAGTCAAATACATTACCAAGTTCCATTTTAAGGGACTTGAAAAGAAGGTGTTGTTCTCAGCGACAGGGTTTCATTACTCTTGACATCACTGGGCTTCCAGACGTCTTCTGTATAGTAGGCAAAACTCATACTTCCAAACTGACTTTTTAAAAAAAGAGATTCATGTATTGTATACTTGAAAATTGCTAAAGGACTAGATTTTAAATGTTTCCAGCACGAAAAATGATAAGTATGTAAGGTGATGGATATGTTAATTAACCTGATTTAATCATCTCACAATGTATACATAGAGTAAAACATCAAGTTGTATGCCATAAATATTTATAATTTTTCATTTGTCAATTAAATAAAAAGATTAATGACAGAAGGGGTATAAAACATGCTTTAGGTATATTCTTTTTTATGTTTACTTAAAGTTTAAAATATAAATATATTCAATTTATGTAGCTAATTGAACAATATATATGAATTTATTAGAATAAAAAAAAAACCTGTAATCTTATCCTCCTAGAAATAACTAGTGTTGACATTCTCAGATGATTAATGTCCTAGATTTTATAATACGCAAAGATGGATATGAGGTCAAACTATACATATTATTCTATAAACTCTTTTTTTTTTTTTTTTTTTGAGACAGAGTCTCACTCTCTTTCCTGAGGCGAGTGCCGTGGCGTCAGCCTAGCTCACAGCAACCTCAGACTCCTGGGCTCAAGCGATCCTACTGCCTCAGCCTCCCGAGTAGCTGGGACTACAGACATGCGCCACCATGCCCGGCTAATTGGTTCTATATATATTTTTAGCTGTCCAATTAATTTCTTTCTATTTTTTTCGTAGAGGTGGGGTCTCACTCTTGCTCAGGCTGGTCTCGAACTCCTGAGCTCAGAATGATCCGCCCACCTCGGCCTCCCAGAGAGCTAGGATTACAGGCGTGAGCCACCGCGCCC
>CAUYSK010045053.1:0-10004 GCA_963575035.1 Avahi laniger | reverse complement strand
CTCCCTGAAATGCACCCCCTTGGAGCTTCCCGAATGCACCCCTTGGGTGTGCCCAGCCGTGTCAGTCTGCTCCAGCGGCCACGACAACGGAGAGCTATTTTCTCACAGCGCTGGAGGCTGGAGGTCCAAGACCAAGGCACTGGCAGGCGGGTCTCTCCTGAGGCTCCCACACGCCGTGTAGATTGCTGTCTCCTCGCCGTGTCCTCACGGGGCCTTTCCCCCAAGGGTGCCACCCTGCTGTCTCCTCCTCTCTCAGAGGGACTGCAGTCATACCGGGTTAGGGCTCACCCCAACAGCCTTGTTTTAGCTTAGTCACCTCTTCAATGACCTATCTCCAAATACAGTCATATTTTGAAGTACTGGGGGTTATGGCTTCAACATTTGACTTTGGGGGACACAATTTAGCCATGACACACCCTACTGACCACCTGTGCTCAGCTCTGAACAGAGGGTGGGGTGGGAGGCACTCTCTCTGCCCCACTCCCCTGTGAGTCCATTCAGTGTGCGGCCCCCAATCCCATCTTTAGGTCACGCATGTGGAGGGCGGGGTGCAGGGCAGCTTGGGAGGGGCAGGTCACAAAGGGACGGAGGGGATAACTGTGGCTGCATGGCGTGGCGTACATCAAGGTGGAGGCCCCAGATGGGGACGCTCAGCTGCAGCTGCTCGTCCCTCGAAGCTGCGCTAGGTGGCTGCCTTTGTAGGGGTCAAAAGCCACGGGCTGAATTGTCTTGATCAGAGAGAAGCATCAGCAGGTCTCTTGCTGTGCTGCTCCGCGCCGGCAGCCTGGCTGTGGGCACAGGCAGGTTCGGTGCCTCCATGGGGACCTGAAGGGACAGCTGTGTCCGGGAAGACAGCATGAGATAGTCACTGTGCACTGAAGCGTGGTAGCAACTTTGCCCAGATCAGTACGAAACGAGAGGTGACAGTGTGGTGTCCACGGCATCACACCCACAGCCCCTCCCGCACCAATGCGTTGCCGGCCTGGCTGTGAGGATCCAGCAGCCCCTTCCCTGAAGTTGGTGTGGGACCCATCCAGTCCCCACGCTTGCTGCTGGGAGCTCTTTTTACATTCATGGGTGTCCCCTTCAGACGCACAGGAAGCTCTCTTTGCCTAGTGGGAAAAGGCTCATTTGCTTCCTGAGACGACTGGGGCAGCTGCAGCTGAGATTGCACTGGCGAGCCTGGGTTTGAGGCAACGACCAGCAGAGCAGGTGGAGGCCTCCGCAAGGACTCGGGAAGGTGCTGTCTGCAGCCGGCCTGGAGAACCCATCGCCTCCAGAACCCAGAGGGCTATAGGGCCAAATGAGTCCCTGCTGGGGGACAGGCCACCAGGAGAGGGTTCTGCAGCTCCTCCAGAGCTGCTCTCAGCGACTTTTCAGGGGTCCCTGGAAGCCACTGCTCTGCTGCAGTACCCGGAGTCATCCGCACACCTGAACACTCATCCCTGCGGCCCAGGGAGCCCACTCCGCTAAGAAAGTGCTTTATGAGAAAGGTCTTCCTGCATCGGAGCCCTTAACTGCCACGCACTGATGCGCGTGTGAGTGTGTGTGCATGTGCATGGTTAATGGGCAGCATAACGTGAAACGTGCGTACGCTCGGCCCAGCCACTCCACAGGAATCTGCCCTTCAGAACACCAGCACCAATGTATAAAATGGAAGTGTGCCCGTGCTCACTGGGAATAATGCAATTACTGCGTTACTCACAATGCGCTGTGGCTACTCGAGCAGGACCCAAACAACCGTTTGGCAGGGTGTCGTGGCGATCCCTGAGTCAAGCGGCAGATCGGACGTGAAACCTCGAAGGCAATTCCAATTACAACTGTGCGTTGCTCAGCTGTAGGAAGGGAGGGTGCAGAGCCTCTGGTCTCCCTGTCTGTCTTCTCTTCTCAGCTGTTTCCCCACCTCCACCTCACTGGCATGGGCTCCAGCTCTCCCACAAACTGGCAGAGCGAGAACTCACTCCCTATCATGGGGAGGCACCAGGCCACTCATGAGGCATCTGCCCGTGAGCCAAAAACCCCTCACCAGGCCCCACCTCCAACACTGGGGTCCCATTTCAACATGAGAGGTATCAAGAGCTGCTGTTTAAAAGCACCTGGCGCCCCCCCCCCGCCCTTGCTCCTCCTCTGCCCATGGAACAAGCCTGTTCCCTTCACCCACCTTCTCCCTGAAACCCTCACCAGCAACAGAGGCTAGAGCCAAGCTCCTTGCACAGCCTGCAGGATTCCGAGCCAAACAAGCCTCTTTTCTTTATAAATTACCCAACCTCAAGTATTCCTTTGTACCAGCCCGGAACAGACTAAGACAGCAGATAACACACAATGGCAGGGAGGTCTTTGGAGGAAGTGGAGCCAGCAGGTGGCAGGGCCCCAGTCTCTTTCCAGAGCAGCAGGTCTGTGGTGAAGGTCAGGCCGAGGTCAACCCTGCACAGCCAACGCTGAAATGCACATGGGAGGGAAGCCAGAGCTCCCTAAGCCAGTGCAATGCCCAGAAGGAAGAGAATGAAGAGAAAAGGAAGGCAGAGCTCCAGGGAGAAGCTCCCATCCCTGCAGGCTCACACAGAGCTGCTGATGACAGTGAGAAAAATGGATAGACCATCAACTCACCGACTTTTTGCAGATGAGCATTTACCCTCCTTTGCCAGATATTTAATTCAAACCAAAAGATCTCGCCTCCTCTATGGGCATCTGGGATGGTGCATTCAAGCAGAAAGAGCAATCTACCAGTTCTTCTCTGTGCATTTGTGAAAGCTGCAGATAGCAGGATGAAGTCACTCTTGTCAGATGCAGACAAAATAGGGCCAAGAAAGCACAAAAGAGGGGCTCATGCATGCATGCCCAAGATATCAACTGTCCCCAGGATGGTCTAAAACACCACAAGAAATCCCCCTCCACATCCTTCACACATCCCTGCTTTACACGGCTTGCACGTTTCCACATACATGTGTACTTCTGTAAGTTTTATCACTAGACATTCTTTAGGAGCACGGTAATTCAGATACGGTGCTCTCGAAAGAATGCTTGCTTGTGCTCTCTTCGGCAGCACATATACTCAAAGGAGCACTTGCCCAGGAACGGCGCCTGCGCCGGTGAACCGGTGCCGACTCTGGCCTTGGGCCACCAGAACCAAGCGATGTGCTTGCAAGCGGCCTATAGGAACTTCTCCCTTTTTGCCAATAAAAGCTTCCTCTTACCTTTCCCTCACCATGTGCACCTAGAGCTTGCCATAGTGCATTCCAGATTATCATCTTATTTTCTATTCCCAAATAAATTCAACATATTTGAAAATATTTTTTTCTGATGTCCTTTTTTTTAAGTTGACTCCTTCAACTGACATTTGCTGAGTTCCTGTGTATGCCATAGACACACCAGTGAGCATCGCTCCCTCAGAGTGCTCACTGCTGGAGTAGGTGGGAAAGATCGAACGAGGAAATACACCAGCAAGGTAAGGTGTGCTCAGGAGCAGGGCAGAGACAGGTCAGGCGCTTTGGAAGGAGCAAGGAGGGGCACCTACCCAGTCAGAGGAGAGTGGCCATTCTTGGAAGTAATGACAACCAAGCCAGGCCCCAAAGGAAGAGGAGTGAGCTTGGCTGGGCACAAGGGCTGGACCAGAAGCAACGAGGAATCTGCCAATGCACTGCAGGCACACAGCAGAGGGCCAGGTTGTGCACACGAACCCTGGTAGAAAAAGCGTGGGTGCTCATGAAGCCTTAGCACATACGTGTGGTGCAGCCTCAGTTGTGAGCAGGGACAGCAACAGGCAGAGACCCGGACGGGGCACGGCAGGCGTCCTGGGCATTTTACCAAGGGCAGTGCAGGGTTAGGTTCATACCCTCTCTTTAACAGTCCTCCCTGCATGTTTGTTTATTTTGTCCTGGGGAGTCCTGAGTACACCTGCCAGACCAGGAGGATCAAGCCTTGCTGAGGATATATTTCTAAGGGTTTCCTGAGCAGGTGTGTGAGGCCAGGGATAGGCTGGCTCCCCTGTGGCTTCATTATGTCTATGAAGGTTTGCTCCCAGGCATGCTGAAGCAAGGTCTTGAAACAGCTGCTGGATTTCTCAGGATGGGTTTTTGCATTAATAGCCATTTTGCATCCACGTTCAGCCTCTGGGTTTCTTCTGCCATCCCTGTGGGGACTTTAGGAAGGGGGTGGGGGGAGGAGACAGGGGCTCTGCAAAGCAGCTGAGGCCTCAGCTTAGTGTAGCACAGAAGGCAGTCAGCTCCCAGAGCCCCATGTTATTCATGGGGTTTCTTGATGAGAACTGGCTGGGAACAAGGATTAGTATTTGCCTGAAGCTGTTTTGAGGTTGGGCATATACAAGTCTCCTAGCACTAGGGTCGGGGGCAAAGGGATCTGTTTCCCGGTAACCCTCATTCTAGGGTTAGGAACAGACGTACTCTCAGCTGCTGGGCGGTCCTTGGCTTCCTCAGTGTGACTCCAGGAACAGTCAGCACAAGCCTGGAGGCACCACAGAGGCAGGCAGAGCCCGTGGCTAGAGGGGACATCACCGCCTCCTCATGCCTCTGCACGGGCCCTGGGTTTGCCCTGCGTGGCCGTCCCGGTTGCTGTGGACGGACTGTGGTCTTGTCCTGGCTACAGAGCTCTGAGTGTGCGTTCTCCATAGCCTGTGTATTGGGAGTAGCACACAACTCCCCGGAACACACGCCCCACAACACACGCCCCACAGGGACGCGGTGACCCAGGAGCTCCTGTGCACCCCACACCAGGAGATGCAGGAGAACCAAGCCGTGGGATGATACTGGGACCCTTCCCACCAGCAACGGGGAGCAGGAAGGCACCAAACACTCTCCCTGCTTACTCAGGGCCACACGCAGGATGGGCACCAGAGTACCAATCACAGTTAACACGTGAGACGCCCTGTGGACAGCGCATAAACCTTCCTCATCGACTTACTTGCTGGTGCGCCCATTTCACAGGTGAGGGTGGTGAGGCCCCTGCCAGACCTTTCCTGCATGGACCTAGTGCTCCTGACAGGGATTCCGACCTGACTGCTGGCCCTCATCTAGTTTGGCCATATTTTACGGCTCTGCTTAGAGCTGCCAGATAAAATACAGGCAACCCGATTAAGTGAACAACCATTTTTGGGGGGAGGGTATATATGTTTGTTTCCTATTGATGTCACAAATCACCACAAACTTGGTGGCTTAAAGCAATACACAATTACTATCTCACAGTTCTGGAGGTCAGGATCTGAAACGGGTGCCCACGGGCCAACGTCAAGGTGGGGCCTGCGCTCCCTGCACCCGGGCGCTGCCTCCCACTTCCACATAGGAGGTTCCTTCTGACTCCTCCGGGCCCTCCCAGACGATGCAGGGTGATATTCTCAATACAGGCTGATGCGAAACCGCAATTCCCCTCCGCCATGGGAGTTAGCCTACGCGCAGGTTCCAGCGATTAGGATTATGGGTGCCTTTGGGGGGTTTACTCCGCCTACCACAGTAAGTATGTCGCACACACTACGCGGGACATAATTATACAGGAATTTACCCACTGCTGAGCTGAAACTCCGGGGGAACTGGGCCTGCCGTATTTTCCTTGCTTACCTGCGGCGCTCTCTGACCGCAGGGCTGGGTTTCTCCCAGTCCTCTTCTAGGGTAGGGCAGGCGTGGCCAGGCCTCCTCCCCGCCAGGCCCGCTGGGCCGACCGCAGGAGCCTCCCTTTCCCGGAGAGACGTGCTCAGAAAGGAGGTCCCGGTCAGGCCGGGCACCAAAGGGACGGCGGCCTGCGCCAGGCCCAGAGCTCGCGGGCCCTCCCGTGTGGGGTCGGCTGCCCCGAGCTGAGGGCAGGACCAGGAGCCGCTGGGACTGGAGACGACGGGGCGGCGCACGTGCAGGGAGGAGGCCGGAGGAAGGGATGGAGGAGGCGGAGGGGCCTCCAGAGGAGCTCAGACAGACTGGGCAGGGCTGGGGGCAGGAGACTCCGCCCCAGCTGCACGTGGCGGGGCGGGCGAGGAACAGGTGTCGGTCTGGGAGCGTCACTGCTGGACGCTGCAGGACGAGGGAAGGCTCAGGAGAAGCCTGATCGGTTTTGCCTGTAAATGCTGATGGGAGGAGTCCTGAGCCGCCACGGGAGGTGCCCGGAGGTGAAGAGACATGTGGGGGCGAAAGAAGGCATCATGCACATTTTTTGATTCAGTTGACATTGAATTGAATTAGTTCAGGAAGTAGAGGAAACGTTATCTTTGGGCCAAAAAATCCCAGCTTGCGCATGGATGAGGCAGGCAGTTCCTAGAGAGGTACCAGCGTCCAGAGGTCGTGCGTCCAGCCCAATTCTGAGCGACCTGGCCTGGGGAGTCACCCGCAGCACCAAGCCAGCGTGACAAAGACACAGCAGGGGTAGCAGAGCAGAGGAAGGATCAGAGTGGGACCAGCAGTGCTGGCGCTGAGACAGGGAAGAGCTGTCCGCGGAGCTGGACACCTCAGCGCTGGGGCACGCTGTCGCCCCTGCGGCCAAGTGCGGGACCCGTGCTCCCCAGGCCAGATGCAAGTCAGAGGGGCCCTGCTCTCTGTCTCTAAGCACAGATTCCATTTCCACACTTCCTTAAAGGTTCAACAGTTTTATTTTGATGTAGGTTAGGGAATCAGGCAACCAAGGCTGTTAGAATCATATTAAAAACAAAAACAAACAGACTGCAGCGGAAGGAGGATATTCTGTGACTGGTGAGTAAAACACTTGAAATACAGGCATGGTGCTGTCACGCCTTCTGCCGCAAGAGCTTTTGCCACAGTCCTGATCTTTAACGTTTGCTGAACAGCTGAGTAGATCATGCGACATCCGAATACATATGACATGTTTAGCCTTTGGGGCCATAGTCTAGGCTCCCCAAAAGACCACTAGAAAACCGCTGATTGAGCAAATCTAAGTTTATTAAATTACTGCAGTAAGGGAGAACACCATCTTGACAGAATTCTAGTAGCATCTCAGAAAGACGAGCCCGGGAGGCTATTTGTAGTATTGTAGAGTATGAGCGAGATTATTTTAAGGCAGGCCTTGAGAGCAAAGGGAATGTGGGGGACTGGAAGGTTTTTTGCATAGCAGATTTGGATCCATGTGCACAGACAGGCCAGGGACTTGAAGTGAGCGTGGATGTATCAAGCGGTTAGTTTCGATAAGGAAGCCGTTTTACCTGCTCCTGGTCTTGTTCAACCTGTTCCGCTTCCAGGAACAAGTGCTTTCCAAAGCAAAGGAGCTAATTTAGTTTTGCCTGGTCCGATATTGTTTAGCACAGGCAACAGGAAAGATGTTGATTACAGTTCTCGGATATCGTATCTAACTTCCTGAGAACTGTTCTTTAAAAAAATGACAATGAGATAATAAGTAAGAATGTTTTGAAAAGCAAAATGCATTTTCCCAGGTAATACACCTGTACTATTGAAAGCCCTTCACAACCACCCTGTGGGCTAGGCAAGGCTGATATTCTGAACTTTGTTGATTTGGTCCTTTCATTGGCCAAAGAAGCCAGGTAGACTTGGGTTCAGCTGTCACAGGTCATGCATGAGGTAAGGACAAAGCCAGTACTGAAGTTGAGATGTGCTAATTTCAAATCCCAGGTGCCTCCAGCCACACACCGCTTTGTGCAAGTGCTATCTCTTGAATAAATCACATTTTCACAAAATCAAGATGGTGGCTTATTGTGCAACTTTCCAGCACTGGCCACAATGCCAGAGGCCAATGATAAAAGATAAAATGAGAGCACAGTCTGCGTCTCAAGCAGGGCGGAATCCGGGGGAGACAAAACAGTTACAGTAAAATGTGATGTGTTCAACTGGAGTTTCCCAGACAGGGTGTGTGTCCAATTGAGATTTTGTTTCTTTTGTGTGTGTTCCTTTTTGGAGGGAAGGCATGGCTGTGGGAGCAAGCAGAAAGGAGGAGTAGGGAAGCTTAGTAGAGGTTTCAGCTGGAATGGATTCTCAAAGGATGCCTGGAGTTGTGCACATAAAGAAGGGAAGCCGTGGGTGCTGTGGGGGAGCGTGCGGCATGTTCAGGTGCTGGGGGCAGCTCAGGAGTGATCTGGTTCACTTCTGTAGATAAAGGTCCCCAATCGAGTCCCCACCTGTGCAGGGCAGCACATGCTAGTCCCTTTGCCAGGAATGTGACCTATTCCCCTCATGTCCGGGAGACTAGAGGGTGATTCCATGCAGGTGAGTCATGGTGTCATTGCTGAAGGACCGCAGAGCCATAGTGTATGACACCGAGAGCAAAGCGGTGTTTGGGTATCATGTTTACCATGAGGTTTATAGGGAGAAGCCGGCCTTAACCTGGCTTCAACGTAATGTTTGAACAGTCAGCACATTGCAGGAGAAGAGAAAGTTTAAAACCTAAGATTTAGCACAGAGGGAGGGATGAAAGTGAGAGCAGCCTCCCCCCTTGGGGAGGAGAATTAAGTGCAGTGGCCATAGGAACGGGGGCGGAGGCTGCAGCCATCTGTGTGCTCACTCCGGCAGGCCCTGGCTCCTGCTAAGTGTTCGCATGTTTCATGCGTACATCACAGAATCAAAATGACATTCCCTCAAAGTGGTGCTGCTTCAGGCCTGCTAAATGCTCTACTGCATTCCGCATGCATAATTCATGTGTCATTTACAGGACCCAGCACTCTGGAGCAGAACGGCATACCAATGAGGCTGCATGGGATGCTGCTTGCCTGGGCTTCACTGATGTCAGAGATGCTCACATGGAATTAGAGCAGCTCTTTAGAATGCGGCCTCTCCCAGTGGGCTCTGAGAAGGAAGTGCAGGAGGGGGTGATGGGCAAGCACATTCTAGAAAGCCCTGCTGAGAAACTTGCCTGTAAAAGTTTGCCAGCATGAAATGTGCTTATATGAGAGAGGAGGCAGAAAAGAGGAGGAAAAGGACTAAGAGGAAAGGAGAAAACTGAATCACCCTGATCTTTTGTTTCTTGACATGTAAGGGCTGAGTCTCAGACTAAACTTCTTCTCCTGGGGTCACCAAAGAATGGAACAGCTAATAATACCAACAGTCATTGACTGGGTTTCTATCTTCTTCCAAGTACAATATCAGTCCTTCAAAGTAAGTAGAGATGGTACTAGTTGATACATGGAATTGCAAATGCTACGTAAGATCAAATAGCTTGTCCACAGCAGAAATTGCAGGCCTCATACGCAGTGCACTGGGTTCACAGGAAAGGGGCTTGACTCCTTTTCTCCCCTGGTTTCTGATCCAAGGCATGTGCATGTGCTTGTCCCATTGCACTTCTCGAAGCCCAAGTGGTTGTGACGGGAACCTGTGACAAGGGCATCCGGCAGAGAGTCTGTCCCACTGCCCGCTCACCGTCAGAATTAGCAGAGGCTCTAACAGCTAGAGCAAGACCCAGGGTTTTGGGGTGTGATTTATTACTGGTTTGTCATCCCTGAAGCATACCTAAACAATCTCCAGTTTCTCAGAAATTCCATGACTGAATTTACTGAGCTATAAAATCTAAGCTTTTTTTTTTTTTTAATTCACCTTGGCTGAATTTTTTTTTTTTTACTATTTTTTTTTTATTTCAGCATAATATGAGGGTACAGTTGTTTAGGTTACGTGTGTTGCCCTTCCCCCCACCTCCCCCCCTCAGTCCAGGTTTCAAATATGTTCATCCCATTGCGTGGTGCACATTGCACTCTTTGTGTACACATATACCCGTGCCCGCCGGCCCCCCCGCCCCCCCCCCCCGGGCGGGGGAGGGGGTGGGGGGGGGGGGGGTGGTGGGGGGGTGGGGGGGTGGGGGGGGGGGGGGGGGGGTGGGGGTGGGGGGGGGGGGGGGGGGGGGGGGGGGGGGGGGGGCGGGGGGGGGGGGGGGGGGGGTGGGGGGTGGTGGGGGGGCGGGGGGGGGGGGGGTGGGGGGGGGGCGGGGGGGGGGGGGGGGGGGGGGGGGGGGGGGGGGTGGGGGGGGGGGGGTGGGGGGGGGGGGGGGGGGGGGGGGGGGGGGGGGGGGGGGGGGGGGGGGGGGGGGGGGGGGGGGGGGGGGGGGGGGGGGGGGGGGGG
>CAUYSK010045050.1:0-18763 GCA_963575035.1 Avahi laniger | reverse complement strand
CTGGGTCACCCTTACCCACCAATGTGCACCTCCATAAAATTCTACCCACTTTGAATAACTTACCTGTTTATAAGTACTTATCTTCAGATAGGCAAAACCTCTGCACAGTTGAACAGTTTGAACTTCAAAAGCAAAGGGCCTGCAGTGAAAATCTCCCTCTCACGCCTAACTTCCGGTTCCTCAGTTCCTTCCAGTTCCTCAGTTCCTTCCGGTTCCTCAGTTCCTTCCGGTTCCTCAGTTCCTTCCGGTTTCTCAGTTCCCCCACGAGGAGGCAGCTGGTGTTAGCAGTTGCTCGAGTGTCTTCCCTAAAATTATATACATGTATTAGTTGCGCGTTAAACAGTGCAGGGGTTGGGAACACTGACCCCCTTCACAGTCGAAAATCCATGAATAACTTTTGACTGCCTCAAACTTAACTACTGAATAGCTTACCATTGACGGGAAGTCTTACCAATAACAAAACAGTCAGTTAACATGTATTTTGTATGTTCTATGTAGTACATACTGTATTCTTACAGAGAAAAGAAAATGTTTAAGAACATCGTGAAGAGGAGAAAATATATTTACTCTTCAGTAAGGGAAAGTGCGTCATCATAAAGGTCTTCAGCCTCGCCTCCATGTTCAGAAGGAGGAGGAGGAGGAAGAGGAGGGTCTTGCTGTCCCCGGGGGTGGCAGAAGTGGAGGAGGTGGGAGGGGAGGCAGGAGAGGAAGGCGCACTCGGTGTAACTTTAGGGAAATTCATAGCAATTTTGTCTGGCTCTTTCATCTCTCTAAACACGCTTCTGTGCAGTACCAGCCCTGCTTGGTTTCAGTGCCCGCGGTGTCATCGAGGAGCCATGTCATAAAAGGAGTCAAAAGCAGTCTGGAATGATCGGAACGCTTCTGCCCACTGTCTCGTGTCAGTCTGTTTCCTGGCACTGCTGCTTCGTCCCCTTCCTCATCCTCTGACGCTGGTTCAGAAGCACTCCTCGCCACCCAGTCCTCTTCTGTTCCTTCCTCTGGTGCGGCGTCTGTGGGCTCTTGAATTTCTCCAAGACCCGTATCTTGAAACCCTTCCCGCACCCCACCCCCGTTTTGCATGTCCACAATCTCTGTCACGATTTCCTTAATTGGCTCTGTCGTAAATCCTGTGAAGTCATCACAACATCTGGACACAGTTTTCTCCAGCAGAAATTTAAGTATCGTTTTGAGGTTGATGGCGTTTCTGTAACAACAATGGCATCTACGATGGTGTAATCCTTCCAGACTTTCATGATGTTCTCCTATGGGAGTTCTCTTCCATAGCATTGACAATTCTTTGCATATAGTGCTGTGTGTAATGAGAATGAAAGGTCCTTATGGCCCTGATCTAGAGGCTGTGTTAGAGACATCGTGTTTGGGGGCGAGTAGACTACGTCCGCACCTTCGGCGTTGAACTTACAGGGTTCTAGCTGGCCGGGGGCATTGCCCAGTGTCAACTTTAAAAGGCAGCCCCTTGCTGGCAAGGTACTTCTTGACTTCAGGGACAAAGCATCAATGGTACCAATCCAGAAAAAGCATTTTCATTGTCCACACCTTCTTCTTGTACAGCCAAAAGGCTAGCAGCCGGTATTTATCATTTTCCTTCAAGGTCGGGGGTTAGCAGCTTTATAGATGAGGACAGTCCTTCTCATAAACCAGACTGCATTTGCACAAAACAGTAAAATTAGCCTGTCCCTTCCTGCCTTAAATCCTGGTGCTTGCTTCTCTTCCTTACTAATAAATGTCCTTTGTGCCATTTTTTTCCCCAGAATAGGGCACTATTGTCTGTATTAGGGCCCTTTTGTCTGTTCAGCCTTTCTTTTTGATTTTTTTAATGTTGCCTGGGAACTCGTCTGCTGCTTCCTGGTTGGCAGAAGCTGCTTCTCTTGTTACCTTGACATTTATTAAGCCAAACAATTATCAAACCATCCTTTGCTGATATTACATTCTCCAGCTTTCGATCCTTCACCTTCCTTTTGCTTTAAGTTGTCATATAATGACTTTGCTTTTTCTCAAGTCATATTAGAGTCTATAGGTATGCCTTTTTTATAGCAATCCTGTACCCAAATAAAAGGTGCATTTTCATTATGAAATAAGAAGGTATTTCGCAAAAAGTGCAAGGTCTTTGAGCTTGTGGGCATAGCTGCAAAGACGGCTTTGTGAATTTCCTTTTCTTTTTTTTACAATGGTCCTCATACTGAATTCATTTATCTTGAAATGGCGGGCAGCCACAGCTGCAGACCTCAATCTGTGGTACACAGCAAACACTTCAGCTTTTTCTTGTAATGTCATGAATTTTCTCTGTTTCTTGGGAGCACTGCCAGAATCACTAGTGGCACGTCATAAGGGTCTCATGGTGTTATTCAAGGTTTACAGTATTGCACTGAGTGCAATGAAAAATATGTGAGAACTGTGAGAGATCACTTTTTGCTGTGATACAGAATTTACTGGTGGGAAACTGCTCATACAGAGATGATTTGTGTCATGCAGCATTTTAAGCAGATACTTGCCACACTTGAGCTCACTGCGGTAGCAACAGGAGGTGGCTATGAAATTATCACAGTGGTACAGTGTGTACTACAGTTAATTTTATGCACTTGTGATTTAATACTGCATCTTTACATTTGTTTACGTTTTTCTAAACTGCAAATGGCCCTATTATAGTCTGTGTGTGCATAAATTTTGATAAATTTTAACTTTTTATAATAAACTTGTGTGTATTTTATGGTAGTAAATGATAAAATACCCTAGTATCTACATATATTTTATGGATTCATGACATACATCTTTCTTAATTTTTTTGATATTTTTAGACTATACAGTTCATCCGTGAGTTTTTTTAAATTGTCACTAATCTCCAAAAAATTTTCCAGTACACTTATTGAAAAAAATTCGTGTATAAATGGACCCATACAGTTCACACCCGTGTTGTTCAAGGGTCAACTGTATATCCCTTTTCACACAAAAATAGCCCACTACCTACATTGTTCTCTCTTCATCTTGCTTCTCTTCATTTGATTGTCTATCCTGGAGCTCTTTCCACATCAAATACAGAAAGACTTTCCTTGTTCATTTTTACAGCTACACAGCAGCCCGTTGTTTGGATGTACCATCGTTTCTCGAGCCACATTTCCCCTACTGATGGGCATTTGATTGTTTTCAAACTTTCACTCTCCCAGACAGTGCTGCTGAGAGAAATTGTGGACACGTTTCATTGCACACGTGTGCAAGTATATCTGTAGAATAAACTGCTGGAAGTTGAACTGACATTCAAGAGGTATGTGCTTTTCTTCCAGGAAACACACACGTACACACAGGAGAATTTCTTCCTAGCATGGTAGTAGGCAAAGGTTTTTAGCAGGACACAGAAAGCAGTAACCATGAAAACAATTGATAAATTGAGATGAATCGAAATTTAAAAGTTTTGTTCATGAAAAGATTCATTTAAAAAGTGAAAAGGCAAGTCACAGACAGGGGAGCAATATTTACATTGCATATATCTGACAACCAACTAGTATCCAGTATATGACTGAATTTAAAAATGGGCAAGAAAAAAAAAAGGTCAAGACCTGAATGGGCACTGCATGAAAGTGGATATCCAAATAGCCACATACCTGTGAAAAGGCACTCATTTCTCAGAGTAGTTTCAATTAGCATTTTATTAAGACTGAGGTTAAAATCTCTTTATATATTTAAGATATATTTGCATTTCTTTTTTGCATGAATTTTTTATGTGCTTTGCTCATCATTACTCACCAGGAAAATGAAAATTGAAACCATGAGTTACTACTATACACCCCCCAGAAAGGCCAAAATTTAAAAGACCGACAATATCAAGTGCTGATGAGGGTGAGGAGCAACTGGAACTGTCATATTCTGCAGGTGGGAGCATACAATGTTATGCTGTTTCACAGTGTCTATTAACATTAAACAAATGCCTACCCTATGACCAAGCAATCCCACTCATAGGTTTATACCTAAGAAAAATGGGTTCATAAATCAACACAAAAGACTTGTGTAAGAATGTTGATAGCAGCTTTATTCATAATAGCCCCAAACTAGAAATAATTCAAACTTCCATAAGCAGAAAACAGAAATTGTGGAAAATTCATAAAATGGAATAGTACACAGCAATAAAAAAGAATAACTACTGATACACACAGCAGCATGATAAAGCTTTAAAACATGTTGAGCAAAAGAAGCCAGACACAAAATAGCACACACTGTATGATTCCACTTGTTTGAAATTTAAGAACAGGCAAAATTTATCTGTGGTAATGGAAGTTGGAATGGTGGTTGGAAACATATGAGGAAATATTTTTTAGGGTGACAGAAATATTCTATATCATTGATCGCGGTGGTGGGTATGTAAGTGTACACATGTGCAAAAATTAAATGAGGCTTACAGCTAAGATCTATGTATTTTACTGGATATAAGTATACCTTAGTTAAAATTTTCAGATCAGGGAGAAAAAGATGTGTGCTTCTGAAATTTTGACAGATACTGACAAAATTGTTTTCCATTAAGATTGTATAACAACAATTTACATTCTCACCAGCAAAGTAGAAATGTGCCTGTTTTCTTATCCCCTTGAAAATTGAATGTCATCATACTTTTTTTTTTTTTGCCAAGCTGATGAATGGGAAACTTTCTCAGAGTAGTTTCAGTTAGTATTTTAATGAAAAAATGAGCTTTATACGCTTAAAATCTATTTGCATTTCCTTTTGTGTGAATTGTTTATTCATATCTTTTGCCAAGTTTTCTATAGGGTCTTTGATTTTTTTTCTCATTGATTTAAGAAGTCCTTTATGTGTTAGAAAAATTAGCCTTTTGTTTGGAATGTAAGTTCCAAATATACCTTTCAAATGGTGCTTTTTGCAATGCAGATTTCTTCTTTTACATTTAAGTAATTTAGTTTAGCTTCTTTTCTTTTATGGCTTCTGGATCTTGGGCCACAGTTAAAAAGACTTCCCTTCTCCAAGGTTATAAAGTAATATTTCCTCCAGGCCTTCCAGTACTTTCATAATTTCATTTTTATATTTAAATCTTTGATGCATTTGGAATTTATCTTGGTGTAAAGTGTGAGGTACAGATTAACTTAATTTTTTCCCAGATGGCTATTTGGTTGTAATAATACCATGTAGTGGGTAATCCATTTCCCCCCAGTGATTTGAGATGCGATCTTTACTACCTTCTACATTTCTGTATGTATTTGGGTTTGTTTTATGCACTGTCCATTTTTTTTCTACTGATTTGGCTCCCTGTTGATGTACCAGTATCACAATGCTGTGCTACTAAGTCTTTATTATAGTTTTAGTATCAGTAGGGCTAGTCACCACTCATTATTGCCTTTTCGCAGACATGAGCTGGCTCTTCTTGCTTATTTATTTTAGTATTTAATTTCAGAATCTGTTTATATAGATACAAAAAACTCTCTTGATATTTTCATTGGGATTATTGTAAATTTGCAGTTAAAGAGGATGGCAACCTTGTGATGTTGAGTGTAATTATCCATGAACATAGTTTACTTTTTCTAGTCTTTTGTGTTTTTGCATAGCGTGCCAAAATTTTCTTCACATAGTTCTTACCCATTTCTTATGATATGTCTTTACCTTTTTTGTTGTATATAGAACCCTTTTTAAATTAGATTTGCCAGTTGGTGATTTATATTAGAAAGTCAAAGATTTCTGTATGATAATAGTCTGCCTTTTGTTAGTAAATTCACAACTTGTTTATAGTAGTTTTTCAGTAGTTTCTCTTGGGGTTTCTAGGGATGCTATCTTATCATTTGCAAGTACTGATAATTTTCCTCTTCATTTATAATCTTTATACCTCTGATATCTCTTTGTTTTCTAATTGCATTAGCTAGTATTTCCAGGAAAGTATTAAATCCTAACTTTGGTGGCAATTTATCAAGTATTTAGCCATTAAATACTTTGGGTTGAGAAAAATAAAATATTCCCCTAACATATTATTATTAAACTTTTCAAATATACTGCAAAGTTCAAATAGATTTGCAGTGAACACTATCTGGAGTCTACCATTAACAACTTATTGCACCCGCCAATACAGGGTGTCCCATTTGTTTGGGGTATGGGAGGCGCTTCAGACAGAGACTTCTTTGGGAATAGTCTATGTCGCCGGCACTGGACTGAATGTGGTAGCTTATCAGGTGATGCTCAGATATACAAACACTGAAAGTGAGGCCCCGGACAGCTCAGTGCCCTGCCCCACGTGGGTGTCACATGGGGGTCAGAAATAGAGGGGAACCCAGATTTAGGACATGAGGTGGGTGGGGCGATGCTGAGATGAGAGGAGGCAAAGGACAACCGCCACCCCACCCCCAGTGCTGTGAACTCCTGCAGGATCCAGGCGGGGCGACGGCCTTCCAGGGGACTTTCTTCCCGACAGCTGGTGGGAATTTCCTTCTGCCTTTCTTTCTCTACTACTCCTGTGCGGCTGGCGACTCCTGGCAGAGCCCCAGACAAAGAAAGGGAAGTGGCCAAGAAGGTGCTTCCCTCTTCCCCTGAGTGAGCTCCTCCTGGACAGCGGGGTGGGGTAGTGGGCACTGGGGGTCGGGGGTTGGTGTTGGGGGATGGGCAAGGAAGGGACCAAGGGAGCTTTGTGCCTCTCTCAACCCAGTGCCGGACAGGGGGCCCCTGTGTGGTCATTCTTCATCTACACTAGTGCAATCACCACACCGAGTCAAAAAAATATATAAAAGAAAGTACACAGTTCTATAGTCAGACAGACTTGGGTTCAGATGTTGCCACTGCCAGAAACTAGCTGGGTGACCTTGGGTGAGTTAGAGCTCTCAACTCCTCCCGGGGGCAGGGAGAGGGCCTGCCATCGCAGTGGCCGCACAGGTACTGCACCTGTTGGAGGAAGGCCCTTGGCAAACAGGCCCTGGTCTTCCCTCTCTCCAGCCTCACACTATGCAAAAACACAAAAGACTAGAAAAAGTAAACTATGTTCATGGATAATTACACTCAACATCATAAGGTTGCCATCCTCTTTAACTACAAATTTAGAATAATCCCAATGAAAATATCAAGATTCCCTGTGGAATCTTCCCTGACTCTCACAGGGCCCTCGCCTCCTCCAAAAGCCCCCAAGGCTTCCCCTCCCTTTCCAGATGAAGTCTGCCCCCACCCCGGCCCCACTGAGTCTCCCAGCCCTCCTCCAGACTCAGCTGCCCTCCCCAACCTGCCCTCCCCAACCGTGCACAGGTCCTGGTCTCTCCCACCTGCCTGCCCTTCTCCCTGCTCCTTCCTACATAGCTCAGGGCACCCCCCCAGGAATCCCCCCAGGGCCGTCCTGCTTCTTCCTCTGCTCTGCCACCAGGTTCTCCTCCCACCACGTCCCTGACATGTTGCAGGGGGTGGATCTCGATCTGTTTTTACACTTGTTCCTGCCACTAGGCGGTGGGCTCCTTAAGGTTGGGGAACAACAGCCAGGACACTGGACAGGGATCTTTTTGGACAGGAAGACATATTGAGGCTCAGGGTTCTGATGAATCTTGGCCAAAACCCACGTCTGCCTGACTACAGAGCTTTGGACTTAAGACCCCAAGTGAGGGGTGTTCTGGGTGAGGCCCTGCGGACAAGCCAGGAGTGCACCGGGCTTCTCTACTCACCCATGTGCCCATTCTCACCCTCAGCTTGCCCATCTGTGAAATGGGAGAGCACTGAAGCCTGGGCTGATGTGGAGGGATGCAGAAAGAGCTAGTTCTGTATGTCCGAGGAGGGAGTTGCTGGAAGGGAGAGAGATTTCAGACCAGTTACCCCCGTCTCTGTGAACAGAATTAGAATTTGTAGCCATGAAGATCATGGGCTTTGGGATGTTGAGTCCTGACTCGACCATTCTCTGGCTGAATTATTGGACCCTAAAGCCTGGGTTTTCTCGTTTGTAACTGGAGGTAATAAATCCTACCCCGCAGGGTTGCCGTGAACACAGCAATCGCTCGCATCTATTGAGCACGTGCAACAGGCCGGGGGCTGCTCTAAGCTCCTGACCGCCTGGTCTCACAGCAACCCCAGGAAACAGGGCTGCCCTCCCTTACAGATGAGGAGACCTAGGTACCTTACTCAAAGTCACGCAGCTGGAAAGTGACAACCAGAGTCAAGTGGGGTGATGCGGGCCACGAGGCCAGCAGTGTACCTGACACATAGGAGCCTCGGTCTCACGGCCTGGGTGGTCTGCCCCAGCCAGCGCCCAGACTCACAACCTGCAGGCACGGCCCAGGGCGGGGAGAGGGGCGAGGGGAGCTGTAGAATTCTCGAGAACCTTCTGGGTCTTTCAAACAGACAAGCTAGAGGACGAGGTCCATGTTCTCAGGAGCCGTGTGAGCCAGTCAGGAGGCAGACCATAAACAGGGAAACGAGTGATCGTTAAGATCATTTCAGAGGTGATGGGTGCCGGGAGCACCGCCCAGCAGTGATGTGACGGAGACTGGGGGGGCCACTAGGTACAGTCAGGAAAGACCTCTCTGAAAACCTGCATGGGAAGGGGCCAGTCAAGGAGGGACCCCGGGGAAGAGCGTCCTAGGAAGAGAGGACAGCCCAAGGCGGGAACACGGAGCCGCGTGGGCGAGCAGGAGGGGATGGGGGAGGCAGGCCCGGCCTAGGAAACCCAGAGCCCCGGAGACCACACTAAGTTGTTTGGATTTTCTTCCAGAGGCCCCGGGAAGCCGCTGGAGGGTTTTGGGCTCAAGGTTACGTCTTAGTTGAGCTAAGCAGAGAAACACACGTGACAATACGCCCCTTACGAAGCCTGAGGCAGGACCTGGCCCGGAGAAGCAGGGCACCCTGTTCACACTTGGACCCTCAGCTCTCAGGACACACCTGGGAGTCTGAGAGCCCCACGGCATCTCGGCCTCCCTGCAGATGGGCAGGCTCCTAGCGGGAACCGTGGCAGACGCGGGAGGTCGGGATGAAGAGTGTGGGGTGGAAGGAACTGCAGTGCTTTGCAGAACGCAGGGGTGGGCCCAGGCTCAGGACAGCTCACAAGAGGGACCCGTTCCCGTGATTGACCCTGACTGTGGACTCCACTTTCTTTGATAGCAGTGGGTGAGGCTACCTCTGGGTTAGCTGTGATTTGTGTCCCTAAGCTTTAGAAATAAATCTGAACTTACGGATAAGATCATTCCAAGGGTGGGTTTGAGGCTCCACGAAGAAATCTCTGATAGTTTCTTGCTAATAAAAAGATTGTTGGCGGGGCACGGTGGCTCGTGCCTGTAATCCTAGCACTCTGGAAGGCCAAGGCGGGAGAATCGCTTGAGCTCAGGAGTTCAAGATCAGCCCGAGCAAGAGCGAGACCCCGTCTCTACTGTCAATAGAAAGAAATTAACCAAACAACTAAAAATAGAAAAAATTAGCTGGGCATGGTGGCACTGGTGCCTGTAGTCCCATTTAATCTTCACAACAATGCTAAGAAGTAGATGATGCTATTCTTATTTTAGAAATGAGGAAACCAAGGAAGGCTCAGAGAAGTTCATTGACTTTGCTAAGGCCACATAGCTAAAAAGTGGCAGAGCTGTGATTCAAACATAGGCCTGTGTGACTCCAAAGACTATGCTTTCAACCACAGGGCACTGTGTACAGGTGTTCAAGATGCACACTGCACAAGGATGCCCATTCACGTCATAGACAGACTAACTCATGTAAGAGCGTACAGGTGGGGCTGGGCGCAGTGGCGCACGCCTGTAATCCTAGCACGCTGGGAGGCCTAAGCGGGAGGATTGCATGAGCTCGGCAGTTCAAGACCAGCCTGAGCAAGAGCGAGACCCTGTCTCTACTAAAAATATAAAAATTAGCCAGGTGTTGTGGTGTGTGCCTCTAGTCCCAGCTACTCAGGAGGCTGAGGCAGGAGGATTGCTTGAGCCCAGGAGTTTGAGGTTGCTGTGAGCTAGGCTGACACCACGGCACTCTAGCCTGGGCAAGAGAGTGAGACTGTGTCTCAAAAAAAAAAAAAGATTGTTTATATATAACCAACTAGGTAGAGGACCAGATCAGAACCAAGAAGCCAAAGCAGAAATATTTAGAATCATTAGCTTTTGTAGATGGATCAAAAGTAAAAAGGAACCAAAAAAAAAAAAGTGAAAAGGGACAATAAACATGATAAAGAATTAATAGGGTGTGTTAATATCTCTACTGTACAAAGAGCTCTCATACATTATTAAGGAAAAGAGAAATACCCCAATAGAAAAAAATTGAGTACTTCATATAATCAGGAAATTCACAAGCAAATAAATGCAAATGTCCAATAAAGCAGATGAAGATATAATCAACCTTACTAAGCATCAAAGACTTGAAAATGGAAACAATGATATATTATTTTTCACGTACAAATAAGGACACTTCAAAATTCATAACAGAAGCATTTTTTTAAAGTGCAGACCTGTTACCCACCATTGTCACCTACAGGAATTTATCCTTTAACATATTCACTTATGTGTGGAAAGATTCAGCTACGGTATTGACCTCAGCCTTTTGAGAATATTGGAATTTATAAAGCACTTATGGATCCCAGAGTGAAAGATCATTTAATGCATCGTATTACGGCCATGCAGTGGAATACAAGGCCGCAGTGAAAACGGTGCTGCCAAAGATATTTAATGGTGCGGGAACAGCAAAAATAGTAGCTCTCCAGTGGGGCAGAAAATGGAGGTGGTACTCACCAGGACTTCGTAGTAGTTATCCCTCATCTGTATTTTCCAATTTCCCTGTTTTTTCCTTTTTTATTACTTTTTTTAAAAAGTGAGGAGGGACCCTCTAAAATGTCATGGGTGGTGCCCACAGTTTGGGACCTGGGAAAATTGGTGCATCTCCTCCACTCCCTGTTGGCCTGGACCCACATGACTTACCTGCCTCAGTTTCCCATATCAAAATCTGAGATGATGATAATGCCTGTTCTGCCTCCTTCACAACAAATTGTATATCTGTGTTAGTTTTCTCACTGGTGCATAACAAATACTTAGCTGGGTATTTCTGGCTCAGGGTCTCTGATGAAGTTGCAATCAAAGCTGTGAGCTGGGGCTGCAGTCATCTGAAGGCCGGACCGGGGCAACGCGTGCCTCCAAGCCCATTTCTGTGGTGGTTCGCCGGAGGCCTCTGTTGCTCACCACCCGGGCCTCACCATGGGCTAAGTGTCCTCACTCATTACAGCTGGCTTCCTCTGAGTGGTGGTCCGAAAGAAAGCAAGAGAGCCCAAGGCAGAAACCAACATCTTTTATAGCTCTAGCCACGTTCTATTAGTAACACAAATAGCCCTGGTGCATTGTGGGAGGGGGCTACGCAGGGTGTGAATACCAAGAGGTGGGGTGACAGGTCACCGTCCCTGGGTTAAAGTGCTTGACAGGTAAAGGTGGTGTCCTGAGGGGCAGTGAGGGCCCACGCATCCGCTCACAAAATTCTGACCGTGCCTGACTTTTTCAGAAGCCTTGGCGAGTGTGGTGGCCAGGCGAGTGTGGGCCCCCAGAAATACTGGACAAGGGGGAAAGGACCCCACTGCACTTGTCCACTGAGGGCAGCTTGGGGAAGGCTCAGGCCCAAATAGCAATTGCTCCCGGGGCTGGCAGAGCAACTTGGTGATTGGGAGCTGGGGTGTGCCTATGTGTGTGCTCTTTCTTGGTGTTTTTCAAGTTTTCTTCTTTGAGTATGTATAATTTCTGAAGTTAAAACAAAAATGTCTAAGGACAGTAGTTCACCTGACTCTCAAAAGACACCGCAAGGGATGCAGTGGCCCAGCTTTGGAAGAAAGGGTGCTGGGAGAACCAGGAAGAATCCTGGTCTAGCACGGAGAGGCCTGGGGAGAGGTGGGGAGGGACCAGGTAAATCAAGGAAACAGACCGGGCCCTCTGGGTTATGAGGCAGGGACCTGCCACCCTGTGAGCCCGTGAACACAGAGTGGCCAGGGTCTATAGGTGGGATGGTGAGAGCCACGGCTGGAGCTCAGTGACCCTGGGGCAACCCCGTGCAGGGCGGTTTGAATCAGACGCACTTAGTGGGGATTTGGCGGCTGGGCTGAAGATGAGCCAGGGTGCAGGAGGATGTGAGGCCACGGCCGTCAGGAGAACGCACACGCCAGGGGAAGGGTCTAAGGACAAGCTGCCGCCTGGAGGGGTGGTAAACCGAAGCCACTGTGAGTGCTAGATCCCCGAGCCAGGAGGTGGGGTGCAGGGCCTCCCCTCTTGCGCCCCTCGCTGTAACTGTGAAAGGGGTGTCGTTTGGAATGTCAGAAGGAGCCTCAGAATTTATCAGGATCCATCCACCTTCTTGCAGATAAGAAATAACGGCAAGGAAAGTGTCACACAGCACTGTGGGTGGCCACTGGGAAAGGGACTCCAGCTCCCAGGGGCTGGCAAATAAACAGTGGCTGACTTTTTCTGTGGCCCCAGAAACAGAAGTAAGAGCTGATGGCTGCAGTTACAAGTGAAGGAAACTTTCGTGAGTGGATTGGGCACAGTGGGGGCTGCCCCGGCGGGCGGGAGCGGCTGGGAAGGGCGGGGCTGCCGAGCTCCCTGCGCGCGGGCTGGAGTCCGGACGCCGCTGAGAGCAGGGGGCCACCGCCCTCTGCTGGTGGAATGGCGGTAGCGCAGCTCCGCGGCTTGGCCGCAATGCCGCCCTCTGGCCGGCAAGGCTTTCCAGGTAGGAAGCAGCCCCTTGGGGTCTGAGCTCCCCGCTGGGGCCTTCAGGAGAGGCGGTGAGGGATGTCCCCTGCATAGGTGTGCCAGGAAGGCAGGCGAGGTCGTCGGAATTCCCCACCAGGGTTTGTAACACGGAAGTGAAGCCAGCGACTGCCCCCGGGTAATTGACTATGCCCTACGGCTTCTCAGGCGACCTTACTGCCCCTTGCTGTGAGCAAAGTCTCCAGATCAGGCCGGGACTGGGCACCGACCTGGGTGTCTGCAGACCCGGTTGTGGCCCTGGCGTAGCTATCACCCACTTACTCACTGGGCGAATGCCCTCCCTGACCTGGCCTCATGCTGGTGGCGGGGTGAAGGGCAGGGCTCCTCTGTGGGACACGGCGTAAAGACACCAAACTCAGCAACGCCCAGCGGCCTCATCGGCAAGGCCTGAGGCTAAGAGTGCACACTGACCCCAGCCACATTGTTCCCTCTTTCTCGTCTCCCCTTCTTTTCCCCTTCCACCAGTGCCCTCATGCCCTTTACCCTCTGACCTGCCTTCAGGAAACCCAGAATGGGTTGACAGTGACCAATAACATCTCCCACTGTGCTCTCCTCACTGCTCTTTATATATTAAGAGCAGCAAGGTAGAACACCAAAGGAGTGAATCTCTAATGATGGAGTTTCAGGTATCAGTCACCTGGAGAGTCGGAGGTCCTTTTATAAAGCAGCAAGACCTGAGAGTCAAGAAAGAAGGAGAAATTTTTCTCCCTCCTTGTTGCGCTGGTCAGACCACAGGCTGGAAGTACAGTATTGTTCTCAGCTCCATGAGCCGCACTTTAATTGGGAAATAGAGCAGAAGGTAATGTGAAGAAGGCAGCCATGATGGCGAAAATGCTTCCAGTCCGACACGAACTGGGATGTTTGCACCCACCGCCTTCCACACAGGCTGGAGTCCCCCTTCCAGCAGCTGCCTGCTGCGTTGCTGTCTGTCATGTGTAAGGATTTCACAGTAACTCTGACAGCGGGAAAGAAGCTCGTGTCAGTTCCCCGTCCTCGGGCAGCACGGCCTCTGCTTGGGCCGTTGGACATGCCCCTTCCACCAGTTCATCGTAGGGAGAGGAAAGCCTCTGAGGGCAGGACGGCATCTTCTAGACAGAGGAGGGGCGTCCTGTGTCTGGAGAGAACTGGGGGCTTGGGGAGGTGGGAGGTGATGTCGTAGGTTCTAGTTTTAGCTCTGCCACTTAGTTGCTGTATGGCTTTGAGCAAATCCATTAATCCCTCTGAACCTCAGTTCTCTCATCTCTAAAATTAGGGAAATAATACCTCTCTCAGGGAGGTGATAAGGCTCAAACAAGATGTTTATAAACTTGTTTGTAGACCGCAGAACCCAGCCATTAGCAGAGTGGTATACCCAACCCTGCCGCCGTGAGACACCTTGGCTGTGAATTCTGCCTCTCTCTCGTGTGACCTTGGGCAAGTTGTCTGTAAAATGGGGATAATAACAAGTCAATACATATTTAAAGTGTTTAGAAAACACTAACACGCAGTAGGTGGTCTGTAAATGTTAGCTGCTATTACATCTCCTGGAAGAGAGAATTTATTCACTCAACAGATTTTTGCGGAGCATCTACTATGTGCCAGGCACTGTTGGAAGCACTGGGGACCCAATCGTAAACAAAACAGATAAAAATCCAGGCCTTTCATGGTAACTGCATTCTGATGGAGCAGACAGATAATAAATTGAGTAGATCATACGGTATATTAGAAGGTAAATAATGCTGGAAAGAGGAATAAATTAGGAAGGGGAGTATGGGAGAGTGAAGAGTAGTTACAACCCTAAGTAGGGTGGTCGGAGAATCTGATTGGCTCAGCTTGAATAAGATGTTCATCCTGGCCCAATCAGCTGTGTGTATGTGTGTGTAGGGGGGCATTGGAGGCAGAGGGGGAAAGCTGATTGGCTGAGCTTGAATTAGATGCTCATTCTGATCCAATCAGGTTAGTGCGTGTGTTGGGGGTGGCCCACACTTGCAGTGCTAACATGGCTGCTAGCCTGCACAGCTGTGGGTTAGGGACATGGTTAGGGAGTCATTGTGAGCCACACAAACACTCCAAGGGACCCCGAATTCAAACAGGACCTCCCCCTGTCCTCCTCCTGGCTCACTTTGGCCTTTGGCTTCCTGGGGCCAATCTGGCCGAAGGTCAACTTCCTCAGCTGCCAGGACTGAGGTGCCAGAAGGTGAGGGTCTGCTTTAATAGCAAGGATGACCACTGAGTGCCAGACACCTCCACACACGGTTTCCTGTTCCCTTAGGAAATGGGCCTGTGATTCCTAGGAAGCCGCAGAAGCAGGACTTGAACCCAGACCCATGAGACGCCCGTGCTGGAGCCCAGGATGCTGCAGCACTGGTTCCCTGTTGCCTGCTGCCGCCTCTGTGCCGGTGTGGGCTCACCAGTGCCACTTCGGGGAGTGTTTAAAACGCTTGTTCCACAGAGACCCTGATTCAGGAGGTCTGGAGATGGCCCAAGATCTGTTTTTAGCAGCACCTCCAGGACTGTGATCCCTGCCAGGGCTGAAGCCCTGGGGACACACCCTCCCATACCGCTGGGCCATCCGTCCATGTCCCCTCCGCCTGCTCCTCTGCCCTTCTGCACAACTCCACTCACTGCCAATCAAAGCTCCCACATCACTGTACCAGTGTACCAGGGTGCACTGCTGGTCATCCCCACGGAGCCTGAGCGTTCAGAAAATGCCAGAACCGCAGAGCCCCATTGTACAGATGACATAAATGAGGCCCGGACAGGGATGGGGCTGGCTCAAGGCCACACAGCAGGGTGTGGAGCTGAGGCAGCCTCTGTCACGTGGTGGCTGAGGATCAAGGTCCCTCTCTGCCACAGAGAAAGCATGTCCTTGGGCATTGGGCAGGCAGCTTTTCTGGGACTGGCCAGGTGGCGAAGGATGCTGAGGCTGTACCCTGTGGGTTTTTGGGGTGCTTGGAGAGACAAAGGCTATTTAGGAACCAACCTTCAAAGCCGCCGTGGGCAAAAAGGAAATAGCTATTCTTGCCATAGGCCTGGTGACTTCGTGTTGGGAAATTGCCTGCCCTGGGCTAGTCCCTGTCCCTCTTGCTAATGAAACAGGCTTGGAGGGGCTCCTCTCCCCCTGCCCAGCCCCGCTCCTGACACGTCTCCCCCACTTTCCCCTCACTCCCTCCTGGTCCCCTGGCTCAGCTGGCCACAGGCCCCCTGCCGCTGTGGGAAGACATGAGGCTGGACCAAGGGTCTCCTCTCCTTCCCAGGCAGAGATCAAGCCTTGGTGAAAAGGCCCAGGGCTGAGGGAGGCCCAGCCTCTTGGCCCAGGAGGCCGGCTCTGCCCTTCCACACTGGACAGGATCCCCCCTCTCCCCAGCAAGTGGTGCTGCCCCTTCCCGGCGAAGGCCTAACGTGCGGTCGACTTCCCCCAGGAGAGTTGCCCAGCACCCCGTGCCACCGGCTGCTGGCTCATCCTGCAACCCTGGGTGGGTTAGGTCCCTTCTTACCGAATCTGGGAAGAGGGCAGAGCCAGGCGCTCTGGGAGACGGAGTCAGGCAGTGGCCTAGAGCTCCACGACACAGAGTGGGGGCTCTGGAGGATGAGGAATCCCCCAGTGTCTGTGCCAAGGGGAGCCCTTTCTGCCCTCCTCACACTGAGCCCCAGAAAGGGGGCCACAGGCCATTTGGCAATGATGCAGAAAAGATAGCAGCTGAGAGTGTCCCGGGGTCAGTGGGTGGGGGCAGCCAAGCCCATACTGTGTCCCTGGGAACCCCTCAGCACACAGGTACTGGGCACCTGGCCGCCAGACTTCATTGCTGGTCCCCCAGTGCTGCTCAAGCAGGCGAGAATTAGAGTAGAAAATGTGGCCCCATGTCACTGGAAAGATAATGGATCTGGCTAGAGGCCAGGTGGCAGCCCCTACCCTGGCCGTCCAGAAATGCTACCTGCATCTCACTCATGCGTCCATTCGGCAAACATTTATTGAGACTCTGCTATGTGCCTGGCACTGTTAGGTGTTGGAGATACAGCAGTGACCAAAACAGACAGAATGTCATGGAGATGACATTCAAGGAAGCATCCCATCTTATTCATCTCTGGGTGGCCATCGGAGGCCCAGGAAAAGTCCTTGCTTGTGTTTGATGAACAGATGGCTGGAGGAATGCCAGGGCTGGAAGGACCCTGATATTTCAGCTCTGCTTGGCAGACACTTTTTTAGCATGTGCTCCAGGGCTGCGCCACGTCTGGGGTGCAGAGATGGGTGAGACGCATGCCCTGCCCTCAGAGAGCTCACCCTCCAAGAGGCTAAGCACACTGCACAGGAGGGTATGGTCACAGAGGTGTGTGCAGAGCTCAGGGGCAGGGCGAAACTAACCTGCATTTTGCAGGTGATAATAACAGCTAATATTTATTGAGGGCTTATTTGGTGCCAGCACCGTGCCCGGTGAGCTTATGTTTATTGGCTCATGAGGAAATCGAAGCCCAGGGAGGAAAAAACTTGGGCTCATCGGTGTGAGCTGAGTCAAACCAGACCCTGACTTCTAGGGGCTTGGAGTGCAAAATGTTCCCTCTGCCACACCCTGACCCGTGAGCGTCAGCCAACCCCAGCAGAAGCAGCAGAGAGAAAGCTTGGGATGGGTGGGCTTGGTCCTCCAAGGACAGGGATGCTCACTTGCAACGTAAAGGAAGTTGTCAAGGCCATTGATGTCCCGGGGTCATGGCCTTGGAGGTGATGCAGCCCCATCTCTGACCTCATAGATGTCCCTGATGGAGCGAGGCTGAGTTTCTGAGCCAGAGGTCCGCTGTCCTGCCCACAGATCCCACGGCTTCCGTGTGTGCAGTGATGGCCCAGGGCTGAGTCCTAACGGTGTCCACAAGGAAAGATGGTGGACACTGAGCCCCCGCAGAGTCTGCATGCTCTTCACGGATAGTGGGTGCTCTCAGTGGGCATCCCCAAGAGGCAAGGCAGAGGAGCGGCCCGGCTCGGGAGCGCAGGGATGGTGCCCTGTGATCCACTCCCACTGCGCACAAAAACAGCATCTGTCTAAGTGGCAGCATGTGGTTGGGGGATCATTTGATCCTGAACAGACACTGACATTGTGTTTAAGGCCAGAGGGCACAAGAAGCATGTCTATACTTCTGAGGTTTCATTTGTGTCCCACATTCTGCTGCAAACCCTCCATGATTACTTCACTGAAGATGAAAGTGCTGATAATCTCTTGAAGAAGGCAAAAAACACCCATGAAATAAAGCAAGCAATAGAAGACAGTGCTACGTTGAGAAGCAAGGCAGAGTCATGATTAGGCCCAGAGCATCACAGAAGGCTGTGCGCTATGTGAATGGTACCCCTTGAGTTGCACGGTGCGCAACCCATGCAATTGTACAGGGACTGTGATTAGGTCCACAGCTTATGACATCATTAAGGCAACAAAGATTTACTGACAGCTTGCCACGTGTCAAGCATGATTCCAGCACTGGGGTTACAGCAGAGAATAAGCACCAACCCTCGTGTAGCTTGCATTCTAACTGGAAAGTCGGACTGGCTAAGGCTTGAGTCCTTGCTTTGCCACTGTATTAATTAATCTCACTAAGCTTCGATCTCCTCATCTGCAGAGTAGACACAACGATATGTACTTCACAAAGTTATCGTGATGAATAATTACAGTAACACCCGGTGTCAGGTCTGACACATGTGGAAGACCCTCAGGAAATGGCAGCCTGTATTGCCACAGGTAGCGTGAGGAGAAAGGCCCATAAAAGTTGAGGGAAAAGGATGGTTGTGGGATGTCAAGGAGTCCCCTCAGCAGGAGTGGGAGTCGGGGTGGCTCCTGCCGGGTGCAGAAGCCCAGGGGAGCAGCCTCTCTAAGGACGGTGTCCAAGGAAGTCAGGGAGGGGGAGTGAGCCTGCTGTGGGCCAGTGAGGAGCTCCCTGATTTGGGGACCATATTTTCCCAAACCAAGGGTCAGGACACACATGAGCTGGCAGAGAAGTCCTGTGGTTCTTTCAAATGTGAGCAAGTCTGAGACAAAAGTGTGGTCATTAAAATACTGGGATTTGAAGAGATTTCGGTATTTTATTAGGACCTGAGACATAACTATTTTTTTTTT
>CAUYSK010045049.1:0-23815 GCA_963575035.1 Avahi laniger | reverse complement strand
TCAAGCTATTCTCTTGCCTCACTCAAGCCTCCTGAGTACCTGGGACTACAGGCTCTCGACACCACGCCCGACTAAGTTTTTCTATTTTTAGTAGAGAGGGGGTCTCGCTCTTGCTCAGGCTGGTCTTGAACTCCTGAGCTCAAGTGATCCTCCTGCCTTGGCCTCCCAGAGTGTTAGGATTACAGGCGCGAGCCACCGCACCTAGCCACATCTGTGTATCTTGTGCCATGCTGGATGCAGTGGAAGATAGATATGACAGAAGGTGTCATTGAATCTCTGCCCTCAGGAGGTATTCATTTCACTGGGGAGATAAACTATATTATGAGAAATAATATTATAAAACAGTAGTCTGGAAGACAGAGGAATGATCTGGCAGTTTGAGGCCTTGGGAGGTACTATTGGAGAGGATACTTTCTGGCTTTGTGATCTTGAACATACGTAAAATGAGCTTTGTAGATGCCCTCCAGCTCTGAATTTTGGTCATTCTTCCTTTGTCAAAAGCAATAGCTGTGAATCAGCCTGGCAACCCAAGTAAGAACTGTTCAGTCAAGGGCATATTTTTATACTCATTTTGCACGTTTGTTTGATTTACTATATGGAAGGAAAGGGTTACTTTAATTTACTAGAAATGTGTTCAAGGGATAACTTTTCTTCTGAAAAGTCAAACATGCAACAAGTGGTAAGAGACCAAAGTAATCCTGTTCCTGAGCTAAAATTTGTGCCTTGGATCTCATTCCTTCTTGCCTTAAGTCCTTCATTCTTGCAATTATTTTCTTTCCTAAATTATCATTCTCTCTTTACTGAATCATCTCTTTTAGTAGGCATATGTGCTGTTTGTTATTTGCAGCTGTGATAACTAGTTGTCCACCAAATGCCATTCTCAGTGGCTCTGTTTTAGTAATAGGACCCTCAGGTTTTATCTGGGTACATGGTGGCCCAGCTAGAGACTGCATTTCATTTCCAAGCCTTTATTATAGCCGGGTGCGACCACGTGACTAAATTCTGGCTAAATGGATGTGAACAGAAGTGGGGGGTGCGATTTCTGGGTCATGGCTGTACAGGAAGCTAATTGCTTTGTGATTCCTCTTTCCCTCTTTTTGCAGATGAGAACATAGGATATTACACACTGCTGGAGCATATTATTTGATCTTGCAGGCGAGGGCAACGCCTTAGGGGGAGATGGATGAGTATGATGGTTCCTGCATGATCTTGTGGAGCAGAGCCACCTACTGGCCTTGGACTACTCATATGTCTCTGGATAATTAAGTGAGAGGAATACAATTCTATTGTTTGAGCTACTAATACCTTAACTGAATAAATCAGCCCTCTTGAACCACCTTTTCTTGCACCTTTGGATCCCCTTCAGCCCAAGATTTTTGTTCCCTTTTACAGCAGAAATTTTCAAGAGTTGTTTATATTCACTGTCTCTTCTTCCTCACTACTGATTCTCTCTTTTGATGACCTGTATCTTGCCGAAGCTAGTGGTCACTTCAATGTCTACATCTTACTGACTTCTCACCAGCATTTCACATTGGCCAGCTCCACCCTCTGACCTCTTAGGTTTTCTTTCTAACCTTCCATGTTCTTTTGCCAGTTTATTTCTACCTGTCCCACACACCTTGAAAATTTGGAATGTTTCTGGGTTCTCAGGTGATTTCTCCCATTTATATGGTTTTAAATATCATTTATATGCTGATGAGGCTCAGATTCCTACTTCTAGTACTGATTTTTTTCCTGGAGCTCTAGGCTTATCACCTCCATGCCTCTACATGGATGTCCAGTGGATGCCTCAGAGATAGCATGAACAAAGCAGGACTATGAATTACTCTTCCTTTCATTTACTGTTTCCTCTCCCTCCCCCAAATCTTCACTGTCTCAGTTAGTGGCACCATGATCAACTACTTGTGCAGGTCAAAACCCCTGGAGTCATGCTTCATTTTTTTTCCCCTCCTCATCTCATGTTAAGTCTGGTAAGCTGCACCTTCAGAATATAAACTGGACCTGGCTACATGTCAGTTTTTTCACTGTTAAAACCTGTGTATCCTTTCTTTTCTGGCAAACTGCCATCAGAGTTCCCTGCCTCTACCCTTGTCTCTGTCCTTCCCTTCATTCTCCTCGTAGGTAGGAGCCAAACTAATGTTAAATGTTAATCCGGTCGTAGCACTCTCCTGTTTACTGGCTTTCCAATATGTTTAACACTAAAACTTGAAATCTTATCATGGAAACAGTATCTTGGCCACTATTGAGGCCCCATCTCAGTGCTTTTTAACTAGGAGAGATTTTGCCCTTAGGGGATGTCTGGAGACATTTTTGATTGTTACAAGTTGGGAGAGGTTACTACTGGCATCTCCTGAGTAGAGGCCAGAGATGCTGCTAAGACTCCAAAGGTGCACGGGACAGCCTCCAATGACAAAGTATTAGGTGGTCCAAAATGTCTATAGTGAGTGATCTGGCTCCTGGCTTCTCCTCCAACCTCATCTTCCTGTATTCTCTCCTTTGCTCACTGGGCTGCAGCCACAATGATATTCCTTTTTTTTTTTTTTTTTTTTTTTAAGTAGATTTTAGTTTTAGGTTCATAGCAAAACTGAGCCAAAGGTACAGTGATTTCCCATATACCCCCTGCCTCCACACACACACAGCTTCTCCCATTATTAATATCCTGCACCAGAGTGGTACCTTTGTTATAGTTGGTGAACCTCCATTGACACATCATTATCACCCAAAGTCCATAGCTTACTTTAGGATTCACTCCTTTTTCCCACCTGTTCTGAGGAAAAAAAGATTCACTCTTGGAGTTATACATACTACAGGTTTGGACAAATTTATAGTGACATGAATCCACATTATAGTATCATACAGAGTAGTTTCACTGCCCTAAAAATCCTCTGTGCTCCACATATAGATCCTTCCCTCCCCCAACCCCTGGCAACCACTCCTCTTTTTACTGTCTCCATCGTTCACCTTTTCCAGAATGCCATGTAATTGAAATCATGCAGTATGTAGCCTTTTCAGATTGGCTTCTTTCACTCAGGATGTGCACTGAAATTTCTTCCAGGTCTTTTCATGGCTTGGTCATTTCTTTTTAGTGCTGCGTAATATTCCATTGTCTGGATGTATCACAGTTTATTTATCCGTTCACCTAATGAAGAACATCATGGTTGCTTCCAAGTTTTGGCAATAATGAATAAAGGTGGTATAAACATGCATGTGCAGGTTTTGTTTTGTTTTTTGGACATACGTTTTCAGTTCATTTGAGTAAATACCAAGGTATGTGATTGCAGGATCATCTGGTAAGAATGAATTTAGTTTAGCAAGAAACTGCCAAACTGCCTTCCCAAGTGGCTGTATCATTTTGCATTCCCACCAGCAGCGAGTGAGAGTTCCTGTTGCCCCATGTCCTTGTCACCATTTGGTGGTGTCAGTGTTTTAGATTTTGGCTGTTCTAATAGATGTGTAGTGTGTGACATTCTTTTTTCCCCTTGAACGAGGTAAGCACACACTTTTCAGGGATTTGTGCTTGCTGTTCCTTTTGCCTGCAATGTCGTCTCAGATTTTTGCATGGTTGCCTTCTTCCTCCCCAAGAGGCCTCTGTGATTACCTGTATACGTGTAACGCTTCCATCTCTCTCTTTTACATCATCCTATTTTATCTTTTTATTTATTTATTTATGACTGAGACAGAGTCTCTGTGTTACCTAGAGTCACTGTGTTACCTAGGCTAGAGAGTTCAGTGGCACAGTCATAGCTTATTGTAGCCTCGAACTCCTGGGCTCAAGTGACTTCCCATCTCAGCCTCCCAAAGCTGGGATCACAGGCATGAACCACCATGCCTGGCCCTCATTTTATCTTTTTCATATTTATTTGCTTATATTTTTAATTTTTAATCTTCCTCTCCATAAGCTACTCAAGGGGCAAGGACTCTATCTAGGTACCTCCTGTAGCACTAGCATTCCTACTTAATAAATATTTGTTGCTGACAGAGAGGTGCTAGAGTCCATTGTAGGAATGGAGGAGCAAGGTTCTCAGTGATGATGATGAGTCACAGGATCCTACTGGGAGCAATAGGGAAGGTTATGATTTGCTGGAGGGTGGAAAAAACATCCCTTGAGACAATCCTGCTTCAGTCCTTGATTTAGTAATTAATTTTATACGGTGGAGAAATTCTTCCTCATGTTTGTGAGGCACAAATGACCAAAGAGCTGACAGGAAGTTTTTAAGAAAGAAAGGTTACTTCAGGGTATAGCTTTTACTTCGCCTGGGTCATAGCACTTGTCTCTGCGTATGGAACGATACAGAGCATCACGTTGTACTTATATAGGTCTCTAGAGAGACCCGTCTACCTTTGTCTGTCTGCCTTTCGTGTATCGGAATTCCTTCCACATTATCCTTGGGAGCTGATTACCTACCCTCTGCTTCTGTATTTTCAGTGTCTGAAAACTCAGTTATTCACATGACAGATCAACTTTATAAAGAGTTCTTATTGTTAAAAAAAAACTCCTCATTCTACTAAGTTGGAATGTTCCTCCCTGCATTTCCAGTACCACACAGATATGCTTTATTTTTCACATGATAGTTCTCCAGCTGTCATGTGAAAAATAGCTGGTTCTTTTATCTTCCCACCAGACTTCTATCTTTCAAGGCTAAATGCACTCATTTTCTTCAACTGTTCGTCATATGACAAGGTTTTTAGATCCTTTTCCAGGCCCATCCCTAACATTTTTGAGACTTTGGGCGAGAATACAAATGGTGGTCTGCAATGGTTTGGATATTTGACCCCTCCAAACCTCTTGTTGAAATTCGTTCCCCAATTTTGGAGGTGGGACCTAATGGGAGGTGTTTGGGTCCAAAGTGGAGCCCTGTTGAGTATGTTAATGTCCTCCCTGGGAGGGGGCGGTGAGTGCGTTCTGGCCCTGTTAGGTCCCATGAGCGCTGGTGGTTAAAAAGAGCCTGACACGTCCCCCTTCCTTGCTTCCTTTCCCTGTGCGATCTCTGCACACACTGGCATCCTTTGTTTTCTGTCATGAGTGGAAGCAGCCTGAGGCTTTCACCGGATACCCAGTCTTCCGGCTAGCAGAGTTGCGAGCCAAATAATCCTTTTTTCTTTACACATTAACCGCCTCAGGTATTCCTTTATAGCAACACTAAATGGACTAAGACAAGGTTCATATGCCACATGTCTAAAAATTTACGAGTTATAAATCAAGCTAACTGATTAAAAAATGTCCAATTGCCTATGTTAACAAGTAAATCCTCCTAATGACCTATATCAGAGTCAAATAGAGAATTCATATCCTCTGAATTTATTTCTAGAACATGGTAAAGTGTAAAGAGCCAGCCTCCAACCCAAGATCCTGTTCTATTCTCTGGGTTACATGCACATATGTGGGCACTCCAGCCCCTGCATCCCCATATACTCTTTGAACAGCAGCTCTTTGAGCATCTCTTGGCCTGTGGGTATAAATCCTGGTGGTGGGGTCATCTGCCCTTGGAAGAACCAACTCAGGGAGAGGGCCTGAGTAGACCCTGGAAACAGGTGGGAAATTTTGGGACCCTAGTCAAGATGAGGGCTGGGGCATGTAGGCTGCTGATGGGTATATCTTTAGGCCCTGAGAACAACTGGCCCTATGGTCAGGGGTGTGGCTAGAGGAAGGGCCAGTATGTGGTCCTCTAAAGTCTGAGGCACAGGGCGGTGGTCCCCATTGCTTAGGTCCAAGGCAATACTGTTTATCCAAGTCCAACTCTGGACTTGGTCCCATTTGCCAGAGTTGATTATTGTGAGAGATACTAGCTTCCCTCTAAGAGTCCCCAACTTAAACATTATATTTAGTTAGATCTTCCTAACTGGTATGCCAGGTAGTGCTCTGAATGTGTTACAGATGGGCCAGTAATACCAATTTCCTTAGCTCTCAGGATGTCAGGGGCAGAGAGGCAAGAGCTAACTAGGCTGTTCACGTTTGGGCTCCAGCAGCGTGTCCTGTTTACGCCAGGGTGCCTGCACCAGTCAGTACTAGTATACTACCAGTATCAGTGTTTTACATACAGCTTTATGAGCATTTTTTATGAATGTCATTTGGTCTACTTGACAGTGTCAGAGGTGTCAAAGTAGATTTCGTGCTGTTTTTATTAATGAAGAAATAATAAATCCAAGTTAAGTCACATATCTAGCTACATATTCTCACTCAAGTAGGCCAGTTGAAAGTAGAACTCTGTTCTGACTTATTTTGGTATATTCTCTCTATTAACCCAAATTGTGCTCCTTACACTTTTTTTTGGACAGCTTATCATCGTTGGTTCATTTAGGGCTTGCAGGCAATTACATTTTTTAGAGCTTTTCTATCCCCAATTCTATTACATTGTTTCCCTGTTTTGTTATTTTTTAACCTAAATATTCAACTTTACATTTAATTCCTATTACATGGAATTATTTTTATGAAATTCAACCAGTTGATCCATCATCTTGAAACTTGATTCTGTGTGTTACCCATTTTGATAGCTCTCTTCCCTAGATGAGTGTTGTATTTAGTTATTGTAGTAATGTTTGTCTGAAATGGTCACCTCCACACCATTTATAAAAGGTTAGATTACATTAAGGCAGGAAAATATGCAATTCATTTTAGAAATAATTCTTTCATAAAACAGTTATAGTAAAGTTCTGTCACTTAAGTGTAAATTCACTTCCCTTTTTGTTTAGTGCCCGCTTTGTACTGATCTTTACAAAGGTTATTTTATTTAAACCTCACAACAACATTGGTGGTAGTATTACTATGGAAGGGAACTGGGCCTCAGAAAAGTGTGGTCACTTGCTCAGGTTTACCCAACTGGTGGATTGATTCAGAATTCAAACCTGGTTCTTTTTGACTTTAAAGTGCCTATGTTTTCTTTAGTACTGCTTTATAAATAATGTGAAGTGAATTCTAAACATTTGACTTCAGCTGTGAAAGAGATTCAAACTTATTTTCTTACATTTAGAGTAATGATTACTATTACTCATGCACAGGACAATCTCTTCACCCCTTTCCCCAGCAAAGAATTATCTGATCAAAAATGTCAATAGTGCCAACGTTGAGAAACGCTGCTCTAAGAGTTTTGAGTGGTCAAGGTTTTATTTTGACTGTGTGTGTTTGCATTTTCTGCTTTTTATCATGGTGACAGATATTAGAATGCTTGACAGATGCCTGACTTCTTGTGCCTCCATAGTTTATATTCTAATTTGTCTACCTCCCTCCCTACTTGAGAACAGGTCAACAATGAGGGTAGAGCATGATGTTTATCCTTTTCAATTCTGTGTTGTTTCTAGAGAAGCAGTGATTTAATGCTAAAGGCTTTCTGAATGGTGAAGGTTAGGCTTTTTACGTTTTCATGCTTATTTTTATTATCACTTTTGATAGTAAAAAACTGTTGTGAAACATATGCAACTAACGCTGGCTTTTGTGTGTTGACTTACTAACCAGCCTCCTTTTGTGAGGAGTTGTGTTTATTGGTTATAGCATGGATCTGAGGAGGGGTTGCTCAGCATATAAGTTCTCTCCCTTTTCCCCAGTTTTTGATTTCCAAGGAATGACCAGAACCTCATTGTAGCAGTTTTCCCAATTTCTTTTTAATACCTTTTCCAGACTTGATTTTGTATCCCTTTGACCTAGATTACCATACCCACCACTTTAAACTTAAGTTCCATTGTGTCGTTCTAAACTGTCCAGAACCATTAGAAGTTCCCTGTTTTCTACTGTACTATGAAACTCTCTTGCTTGATTTTCAAGGAAAGCTTTTTTATAATCCCTCTTAATTCAAGATTCAGTTTCACTAAATGGTAAATATCTGTCTTAATATTACCAGTATCTATTGTTATTTCTAACATTACTTAATTGTTGATATGCTAGGAACTGTTATAAGCCCCTACATGTATTATCTGATTTAATTATCACAACTGCCTTGTGAAGTAGTGACTTATAATAATTTTTTTTTTTAAAAAGATAGGGTCTCATTATGTTGCCCAGGCTGGTCTTGAACTCCTGGGCTCGACCTTCTTAGTAGCTGGGACTGCAGGTGCATGCCACCACGCCCTGCTCTATTTTTTTTAATTGTAGTAAAATATATATAACATAAAATTTGCTATCTTAACCATTTTTAGCTGTACAGTTCAGTAATGTTTATATTCACATTGATGTGCAGTAGATCTCCAGAACATTTTCATCTTGCAAAACTAAAACTCTATGACCATGAAACAATTCCATGTTCCCCTCCCCCAGCCCCAGTAACCACCATTCTACTTTCTGTTGCTGTGACTTTGACTGCTTTAGATACCTTATGTAAGTGGAATTATACTATATGGTATTTATCTTTCTGTGACTGGCTTATTTCATTTAGCACAGTGTCCTCAAGATTCATCCGTGTTGTAACATGTGACAGCAATTCTTTCCTTTTTAAGGCTGAATAATATTCCATTGCACGCACATACCACACTGTGTTTGTTCATCATCATCGCTGGACACTTGGGTTGCTTCCACCTCTTATTTATTTTGAATAGTGCTGCTACGAACATGGGTGTGCAAAAACGTCTTTGACATCCTGTTTTCAATTGTTCTGGTTTTATATCTGGAAGTGGAATTGCTGGATCACATGGTAATTCTATTTTTAACTTTTTGAGAAACAGCCACACTGTTTTCCATAGTGGCATACCATTTTATATTTTCACCAAGGGTCCTTGGAAGTTCAATTTTCTCCACATCCTTCCTAACGCTTGTTATTTTCTGTTTTTTTTTTCCGACAGTAGCCATTCTAATGGGTATGAGGTGATATCTCCTTGTGATTTGATTTGCCTTTCCCTAATGATAGTGCTGTTGAGAGTTTGTTCATATGCTCCCTGGCCATTTTATATCATCTTTGGAGAAGTGTTTGTTCAAGTCCTTTGCCCATTTTTAAATAGTTTTTTTTTGTTGTTGAGTTGTAGGAGTTCTTTATGTATTCTAGATATCAATTGCTTATCAGATACATAATTTCAGATATTTTCTCTCATTCTGTGGATTGCCTTTTCACTTTGTTGATAGTTTCCTTTGATTACACAAAAATTTTACTTTTAATGTAATCCAGTTTGTTTTTCCTCTAGTTGCCTGTGCTTTTGATGTCATATCCAAGAAATCGTTGCCAAATCCAGTGTTATAAAGGTTTTCCCCTATTTTCTTCTAAGAGTGTTATAGTTTTAGCTCTTATGTTTAGATCATTAATCTACTTTTGAGTTTATTTTTGTATGTGGTATAAGGTAAGGGTCCAATTTCATTTTTTGCATGTGGATATCCAGTTTTCCCAGCACTGTTTGTTAAAGACTGTCCTTTCCCAGTCAAAGTCTTGGCACCCCTGTGGAGATCTTTTGACCATGTTTATGAACACTCATACTAATTTTATAGATGAGGTGATTGACATTGAGGTGCGACTGATGGACAATATTAACATGTTCTTAAAAAGCATTTTTTAAACCCAAAGTAATTTATATTTGGTGCAGTAAAACAAAGGAGCTTTTAGGGTTGTGAGGGGGTCTCTGTGTTGCAGTCTTCTACAGTTATTGTAGTTGATTTTAAAGTGAGAATTTTGTTCTTTGAGATTAATCTTAATATAAGCATGTCAGCAACATTTGTTAAACTTTGTAATGGAACATAGTAATTCTGGGTTTCAGCATTCTTAGATAAAGTAAGGTCTTCAAGAAACAAACACTGTCTTTTTTTGTAGTTATTTTTCCTTCTGGAATGTCTCTCATGAATTTATGTATTATGGAGTGTTCTGTTTTTTTTTTAAAGCTGTAACCGTTATCTAATTGCTGTGCAATGGAATTAAAAGTAATTTTTTAGAGCCTCATATGTTTAAAAATTGGTATATCTGGGTGATATTTTAAATTTAGCTATAGTAAGAAATATTTCTGTTTAGGATATATAATACAAGTATTATTTTTGGTTTTGTTTGACTTCTTTTATGCCCCTCCCCCTCCCTTTTTGGTATATATAAAGAGAGTAGTACACGATAATTAACTTCGTTGTTGACTCACTCAGGAAAACAGATTCCTATGTATGTGTTCCACTGTTCTCTCTTCTTGGGGATACATTCTGACCTGATGTTCTAAAAACTTCTCAAAGTATGTAAAACTGTTTTGAAATACTTTTAAAATAGTAGTTTTAGCCATATTTTACAGCACTGTATTTGTAAGTTGGGTTAAACTAATATGCCTACATTAATTCAGTGGGTATTTACTACCTACCTATTGGAAGGAAGTGGTTTTGTATGGGATGAAAAGTAAAGGCTTCCTTTATGCCACTCCTGTTGTTAGGAATTAAAAAAATCATAGGAGAGCTAGAATGATTTGAAGATAACATAGTATAAACTTTTTTAGAAATTGAAAAATCAAAAGTTTGCGAGGTGTATTTTAATGCTATTTTAGTTTGCATGCCTAGTTCATTCTTTCATAAGTAAATATGGTTTGTGAACATTTTGTCAAATTTCCATATTTTCTCAATTGGTGTGTGAAGGGCAGATGTTATTTCCTTGTTTATGTAAAACTCTATCTTTATTTATCAATGATGATAAATTATAATCATAGGTCTTTATGGCTGAACATAAATATCCATAAGTTTAGTTACAAAAATCAACAGAATTTGAATTTTTTTGTTATAAAAACAAAAGAGATTTCTGTATACCATTGCATTTAATTGCCAAATAAGATTCTAATATATTTAAGGTTGCCTTTTAAAAGAATTATTAATATTCTGGGAATCACTTAGATGTTTAAAGTCAAAATTACTTCGATTAATAGAACAAATTGCTTTTTCAACTCTTTGCTCCTGGTAGGAACAGTTTTCATACATTTATTTGCTTAAAAATATTACCTGAAAACTTCCTGGTGACCTCAGTACCCTGTTGCTTAACATAGGAGAAAGGTGGAAAAAGAAAAAAATGCTTGGTTTTTATTGGCTTTGTTTCTTTTAACATTTCTATCTAATAAAAATCGGGGTCAGGCTTCCTCATGTAAAGAACTGACTTCTTGTAACTGGGGCTGTTCTGTCATAGGCTGACCTCTTGAAAAGTAGGAAGGAAGTCTGAAACAGGAGAAAAGTTTTAGAAAAATCTTTTAGATTAGTGTTAGCTGGGTTAGTGATATTAAAATATTGTATTTTTATTGTTTCAGGGTTATGGATTTTATTAAAAGCAGAGAAACAATTCTTAGTCAAATTAATCTATAAAGGTACCAGTGGTTCGGAAATATTTCTGTGTTACTGAATTTTATGCAACAAAATCTGGAATAACTTTTCTTTTTTTCCTTTTGACCCTTTTTCTTTTTTCTTATTTTTTAATTAATTTTTTTAAAAAAATTTTACCTAGTACTGGTTTCAGAATAATAGACCTTCTTTCTTTTATTTAACCCAATCCAGAGCCATCTTGTATTCAATTTCAGCAATATTTTTGAATTCTTATTATCTTTGCTCTGTGATCTTTACCCTTTTTGCTGCTTTCAGCTGAATTTCTCTGTAAACTCATTAAAATTAAAAAAAAAAATGTGAGATTGGACCCATTTTTTCTGAGGAAGGTGGTGTTTAGCACCCTGTTGGTGGCTCAGTACATTCGAAATAGTATTTTCAGCTTTCTAGAAGCATGTGCCTTATTTAATAATAATTATGGAAAGCTTTCTGTTTGGAGGAAACTGTGTCTTATCTTTCTATTTGCAAAATCCTTTCATCCTTTCAGCATCATGATTCACTTGGTTTGTGTTTATGTCGAATTTTGAAGCTTAGATGCTAAAAAATTTATTTCAGATGTTTATGTAACCATGTTTTGGATTCATTATTGGTTAAGTTTTTGAGAGTGATTCTTTTGATTAATTACTCAACTATAATAGTATTTTGTTTTGCTAGAATAGATTTTGGAGGTTACTTTTAGCACATGAAAGTAGTAGGAATGTATTTAAAAAATGGGTTCCTTAAAGTAGATAGCTTAAACAATTAAATGCTTATTTTTTTATGCTTAAAGAGTTATTAAAGTGTATAAATAAAGGCAGTATTTCCTATATTCTACATTTTCATACTAAGATGTCTATCAGTTATGGAATGAGAAGCTGATTTTTTAGGTTACTTTCTATTTTAAAATAGCTGGATTTTTTTTTTTTTTTCCCTGAGATAGGGTCTCACTCTTGTCATCTGGGCTAGAGTACAATGGTGTGATCATAGCTCACTGCAGCCTCAAACTTTGGGCTCAGACGATACCCTGGGCTCAGCCTCCAGGGTAGCTAGGACTGTAGGCATGTGCCACCAGGTCTCACTAATTAAAAAAAAATTTTTTGTAGGGAGGGGTCTCACTATGTTGTTCAGGCTGGTATCAAACTCCTGGCCTCAAGGGATCCTCTTGCCTCAGCCTACAAAAGTACTGGGATTATAGGCATGAGCCACCACGCCTGGCAGAGATATTTAGGTATATTTATTATCACATTTTAAGAAAGAAATTTTAGATTTATAACTCTGTGTAAAAACTCGTGGTACATTTCTTCACTTTTTGTCATGTAAAACAGAGAAAGACAACAAGGATGAGAAAAAGCCAGAAAAACAAAGTCAACGAAAGCTTTTCAAAACAGTGTTATACGAAGTATGATAATTATGGTAAGAAATTATGGTAAGAAATCGTAATACTATTTGTGCCAGTGATGTTTGTGTTTGACTGGAATTATATAATCCTTTATGCCCAGGTAAACAAATTATTTTATTTCACAAAAGAGATTCAATAATTTATGCTTAAATTATAAATGAAATACTATGGCCCTTCAATTGAGTAATGCTTATGTAGGCCTCAGATGTAAAAGTTCAATCAGTGCAGTTATTGCAGCCCATTTCCCTGAAGGAATGGGAACAAAAGTTTGTTTGTTAACTACCTTGGAACTGAATACAAAGACGCCAGTGACCTTTGAACTTCTGTGGCTGTGCATCTGAACAGGGATTGTTTGAGAATGGGAAAAGCTGCCAGTAGTCTTGGGATATGCATTCTTATTTTCTACAGAATTGTTGAGTGACCTTACTCCAGAAAAACAAAAACCAAAAAAAAAAAAAACAACCAACCCCGAAAAGCTTAATTGGAAGAAATTCTTACTAGTCTTAGAAGAATCTCATGTCTGTACAGCAAAATCTAATTAGATATTCATATCCCAAAGTGATAGTCATTAAAAATATTGTCTGTGTTTACAAAAATGGCAACATTAATTATTGCCATTTTATGCATTGACAAGGCTGGTAGATGCTTGTGGTTTCTTCCTCTGCAGTTCTTGTTACATTCTTATTAAAAGCTATTTTCCAGTTCTAGTGGTTGAAAAGTCCTTCTGTATCTGGGTCACGCTAATTCTTCGGCTTTCTTTTACATTGCTTAAATGTTGAGCATTATTCGGAGAATAAAACCCATAAATATTTGTCAGATGAATGAGTGAAGTAATAAATCCACAGGAAAAGTGTTATTTCTGTGTGAGAAAGCAGGAATAGGACATTTGCAGTACTCTTTTTTTCCTCTCCCAAGATGGTTAATAAAAATCTAGTAACATCTCTCAATGTGAGAATACCACATAAATACAGTACCTCTTTTGCATATATGGAGTAGCTCAGCCTTTGTGTATACTTGTCATGTTCACACTAGCCAGTGTCAAACTGGGTTCAAACAAGGCTTTATTTCAAAACTGTCGTCTTTGTAAATGGCTGAGGAATCAGTACTGATCTTTCCATTTTGGAGAAAAGCAGGCTCTGTTTTTCTCGCGTATCTCTCTTCTGCGTGATTAATAAAGCAAAATGTTTGTATTTGAAATTAATGTACCAGTTCACCATCATAGAGTGCATGTGCTTTAAAGTGGTTCCCCTTCCCATCAGAAATGCATTCGTGCATATATTTTCCTGTACTTTCAGGTAGTTCTCTTTATAGTAAGTGGCCAGCACCATAATTCGACTTTAGATTGTGGCAGGTCGCAGAGATCTGTGGATCATACTGCTTAACTGGAGTCATTGAGACTGAGTGTATGACTTCATTAGCGGCATTGTGACTTTTAGTAACTTTTCTAAAAGTGTTGATATATGCATTAAAATACTGATTCATCAGAAGTTTAACATAAGATCTTGGACAATTTTGTTCATTGTACTCATATGAAAAAATATTTAGAAATTTTTTCTTGAATATTTATATTCATAAATATAGAATTAAGAATATTTATATAAATTATATAAATATATATAATATTTAATATATTATATTATATTAATTATATATAAATATATTAATATTTAATATAATATATAATATTTAATATAATATATGAATATAAATTAAGAATATTTATCTTGAGTCTTGATTTATGAGCTCCTCTTATGAAATACAACAATATACTGACAGACATTCTTTAAACTCTTTTTGTGCTTCTGTTTTAAATGTCTGAGACAAGTAGGACCTCCAGGAAGGCGTTTATGGGGGAGGCTGGCTCCTCAGTGGAGACAGAGGGGCGGGTGGTGCCGTGGCAGTGAAGGGGAGAGTTTGGCTGTCGGGGAAGATGGCTGAAAGAGAGGGAGCTGGAAAGGAATAAAGAGGGGTACGTGGCGGGTACGTGCTGCTGCACATGGTCCACCGTTCAGTTCCCAATCTAAAGGAAGCAAGAGAATGGAGCCAGATCTGGTCTGCAGGCATCAGAGGTCTTTGCGTGGTGGAGAAGACAACCCTTAAATGGCTTACGGATTTTAAAAAAATTAAACTCAACTGCCTTGGGTTAATCGCCAAATGTTTTATTCAGTTTTAGCTTTGGTTTATTTTAATTAGAGTGTCTCCTTGATGTATATTGATCTTGGTTTAGACTTTAATGTGATAGTTGTTTAAGAGAGAACAAGCAAACCATAGCACAGAATAGAGAATATATTTGACAAAATGCTTTAAAATTGCCATATAACATTGAGTGAATTGAATATTCTCTTTTTAAAAATCTAGCGTGAAATATGTCAAATTGCTATTTTAGACAAAAATCTTTTTTTGAACTGTTCATTTTGTTGAAATAGTTTATGCAGGGAAAAGATAAAGAGGAGGACTGAGGAACATGGGAAATACTGGATAAATAGAGCATTATTCACACCTGTTATCCTGAGAGGAAAAGTTTGTGTTTGATAACTATACATCAGCAGAAAAGTGCCACATTACTTGATTTTATGAAATGGCAGATGCTAAGTTAATGTAGGTGAATGGTGAATAATGCTTTGGGTCAGAAAAGGGCAGACTGAGAATTCATTGTTCATTCTGAAAAAAATTTGTTAGGAAATAAATACTCCGTTTAGGATTTTAAGTTCTGTTGTTTTTTGATTCATTATTAACTTACTACATCTAAGAACTCAGTATTTTAGAAAACTTATTCAACTTTTTTGTCATTTAAAAAAAGAAGAGAAAATTGAACTCTGAAAGGCAAACAACCTGGACACTGGCATGTATCTGCTGGCCGAAGAAGTGGTGACGGTGCCTGGCCTTTCATGTTATGTTCCCTGAACTTTTGCATTTACTTCCCATTGCACATAGTAGGAACATGCTTTGGAAAAGTAGTTGCCAGATGTGTATCACAGAAAATTGCTTCCAGTGCCATGAGTCATAAACTTGTAAGTTACTAGATTAAAAAACTATGTTCGGTATTAGTAAATGTGACAAGCGCTCACCGTAGCCACGGCAGAGACTCCTTTTTGCCCATCTAATGTCCATTTCCTCCCTTTTCCTTTCCAGTAGGACTTAAGTTTTGTTAGAAGCAAAATGCAAAAATTTTTTTGTGCCTAGCTAAAAAGCGACTTATTTCTTAGCTTCCCTTCCAGCAGAGGTAGCCACGTGACACAGTTCTTGTCAGTGAGATACGGGCAGAAATTTCTGGCTGAAGTTTTTGGGAAAGCGCTTTGACCCATTCGTCTTTCCTCCTGCCTAGAGATTGGGCATGATGACCAGCTGGAGCAGTACTCCAGGGACCTTTCAGGGAAGGCCAAGCGATGGACAGAGATCTCAGTCCTTACATTCTTGAACTGCCGGATCAGTGTCAGCCAGTGCCTCTCTCTGAACTTGTATTTCACGAGGAGAGTAAACCCCTGCCTTGATTTAGCTTCCTTTTGCATGTATCTGAACAGTGTTGCTAACTGATAGAATTTTTTTATTTTTATGTTATTTTGGAGATGAGGTCTTGCTCTGTGGCCCAGGCTGGAGTGCAGTACAGCGATCATAGCTCACTGTAACCTTGAACTGGACTAAAGTGATCCTCTCACCTCGGCCTTCTGAGTGGCTAGGACTGTAGGCATGCACCACCACATCTGACTAATTTAAAAAAAAAAGAAATTCCTTTTTTTAGAGATGGGGGTCTCACTATGTTGCCCAGGCTGGTCTTGAACTCCTTGCCTCAAGTGATCCTCCCACCTTGGCCTCCCAAAGTGTTGGAATTACAGGGGTGAGCCACCACATCTGGCTCCTAACTGAGATAATAATTTACATGCCCATTATGATACACTTTCAGGAGAGTTGGATTCTTATGATTATAGTTTAACAAGGGATTTTACCTAATTTCAAATCCCAAAGACCTTGGGAGTTTTAGAATTGTTTCTTTTAGACTTGATTGGACCAGCTGGATATCCAGATGGATGAATATTGGTTACTGCTGGAGGGTTTTTCCTCTTTCAGAAATAGTTTGTAGCATTTCCCAGTGTCATTTCATCATCTCTCTCATTTCAGGTCTTGGGCTTCGTCTAGCTACATAATCTACGTTGACGCTACAGAACTCCTTCAGATTGCGACCGATTTCCGAGCAGTTGTAGCACAGTTAGGGTCATCTGGATTGGTCAAGGACAGGAAGCTGACTGCTGAGACCTGAGCTCCCTCTGTATCAAGCTTAACTGTGGAGATTTTTTTCCCCTTTTCCTTTTATAATTTTTTAACTTATTCATGTATAATACACATACAGGAAAGTGCACAGATCATACATATACAGCTGTATGACTTCTCATAGAGAGAATGACCCTGTGTGTGTAACTAGCATCCAATTAAGAAACAAAGCAGCTCCCTTATTGCCCTGTGTATTATCGGTATCCAGACTTAACAACAGCATAGATTAGTTTTTGCCTGTTTTTGTATTTTATGGAGTCATTTTACATATGACATGGAATCATACGTTAATAGAACATATTCTTTTGTGTCTGGCTTCCTTTGCTCAGTGTTAACTGTGAGATTTATCCGTATTGTTATGTATAATTATAGAGTATTCTCATCTCTCATAGCCTGTCACATTCCATTTGTGACTTTATTTTGTCTACCGTTGGTGGGCATTTGGATTGTTTTCAGTTTTGACTATTATGAATACTGCTGCTGAGACCATTCTAGTACAAATCTTTTGGTAAACACATCTAAGCATTCTGTTGACTGTATACTTTGGAGTGGAATTGCTGGATCAGAGGGTATCAGCAACCTAAAAGAGTTCAAGCTGCTCTGCATTCTCGCCAGCACTTGATGTTGTCATTGTTTTTAACCTCGTCATTCTGGTGGGTGTATATTTTGTGAAGTGCTTCTTCATGTCTTTTGCCCATTTTTCCATTGGATCGTTTGTCTTATTGTTTGTGAGAATCCTTTTTATCTTTTGGATACTAGTTGTTTTTATCAGATATCTGTATTGTGATATCTTTATTGTGATATCTTTTCCTACTGTCTGGGTTACTCTTTCACCCTTTGAAATGTCTTTTGAGGAATAGGTATTAATATAGTACAATGTATTATGTTTTCTTTTGTGGTTAGTGCTTTTTGGATACTGTTAAAAATATCTTTGCCTACCCTGTCACAGAGATGATCTATTTTCTTCTGTAAAAGCTTTATTGTTTTATCTTTTGTATTCCGATCTGTTTTTTTCTGGGATTGCTTTTTGTGTAGGATGTGAGGTGGGGGTCACGACACATTTTTTCCCATATGGATATTTAGTTGAGTCAGCATCATTTATTAAACAGATTATCTTTTCCTGTTGGATTGTACTGTAAGCTCTGTCATAAATCAGATGACCCAGTATGTGTGGGTGTTTTTGGACTGTTTTATTCTATTGTGTAAGTCAGTTTTTGTACCCTTTTTGCAAATACCATGCTGTTCTAATTATTATAATTTTATAACAGGTTTTGTTAACTGTTAGTGTTAAGTGCTCCAGCTTCGTTCTTCTTTAAGATAGCCTTAGCTAACCTTGGGGATTGTCAGCTGGTTAGATGGAGTTAATATTCATTTTGTATGTCTTCTAACTTCTACCATACACATCTCTCAAACAGCTGATTGAAGTATTGGCATTAATCCACTTAGCCAGCCAGAGAACCCAGTTAGGACCTCTAAACTTTTAATGAGTTTTCATGTTTATTGAGTAAACAGAAAATAATTTTTTGGTGCACACACAATCATCACATTTAAAATCAGTGCTGTCCTTTAGCATAAACCACTGCCATGTGTAGTTATCAAATATTTAGTTCAAATATTTATATTTAATTGCACTGATACTTAATTTTCTCATTTGTAAGTAATAAGCTGTTTTGTTTACCCTTATGACCAGCTCTGTAGATGCCATGTTTGGGAATTAGTTTGCTTCAAAAAGATGAAACAGGAATAGTGAAATAAAAATAAGACTGGATCCATCTGGAAGAATGAATCATCTGTGCATGACATTTAAAGCAATAATCTTTGTTAGTAACAACCTGATATTGTTCATCTGAAGAAGTTTCTTCTCAGTATCTTGCCTTATTTTCCCCTTGCATTTCACATTGCTCCATTTGGAGGCAAGCATAAGGTTTTAAGTAAAACAGTTAATATTCATCTTCAAGATTGACCATATGTAACTTATTTTTTTTTTTCGAGGGGTGGAAAATAGGAGGAAGGGGAAGTAAGGGAGCCTTCTGGATGCAGTGATTATGTTCCATATTCCCATATAACACATCGTTATACATGATACATCATTTAAAATTGACCACTGCACTTCAGCCTGGGCAAAAGAGGGAGACCCTGACTCTATAAATAAATAAATAGTCTTTATGTATGTATGTATGTATCTGTCTTGGGAAATTGAAAATATATGATCCCTGTAATACTTTGTTTCTACTTTTAAAAATAAGGGACTGAGCAATCAGAGATCATATAGGCTGCTGCATGAGTGTTCCCTCCCAGACCCCTGCTTTCACTTAATAAAAGGTGAGTTACAAGGGTAGGGTTCATGCTTGATTCAAAATTGGAATTGAATGCTAGTGAGGCATATGATGCTCTATTCAAAGTTATTTACTTTTAATTACAAATAAAGAGCACACCATTTCATTAATGATATTTTAGTGATTTTAAATCACATAATTATATCTTATTTCAGTTAGAATTTGCTGTGTTACCTGACACAGTCTGTTTATACAACTGTGTTATGGGCAGAAGTTCTTGTTTGTTAATGGATCAGGTACACATTGTGGCCTTAAACATCTCTGTGACCGCGTTTGCTGAGCAGGTGCCTATGGAGTGCATATTGATTTTCAGACACTCTGTGAGATCTGGGAATATAAAGGTGAGCAAAGTAGATGTGAATCCTGCCACCACAGAACTTCCAGCCAGAGTTTGACGTCTTAGTTTTACAACATATCTTACTTGTACTTGGTGAATTTTCATGCTGGTAACAATAAATCATTTTTGATTGTCCTGTGAGGATTCAGGCTTTCTACTCCAGTTAAGCATATTATTCCTAGTGTGATGTGTTAGTATCAGATTTCATATATTGTGGGCTGTTTTTTCTCAATGTATAATTTAGTTAATAGTGTATAACTTAGCTGGATTTAGCCGTTTGCACTCCATGCAAAGTATATCTAAAAATATTATAACTCTTTATGACTGCTTGTGGAAACAAGAGCATCTAAAATGAACGTGCACTGAGTTGTTCTTTATATATCATGTTCCCTACCTACCACTGTTTTGTTTGGATTGAAAAATTGCACGAATATGTGTACCGACCTATCCATACATTATGTGCATATCTGGTAACACATGATTTGCTTAAGTATCACCAAGTTCCTAATTAAGAAGCAAAGCAAGGTAACAAATGGGGTGGGGGAAAGGGATGAATCTTTATCTGAAAATCCCTTCCGCCAAAGCACATCTGGGTTTATTTTATTTGTATAGTTGTATTTTTATACCTTTTAAACCACTCTCAGTTTGGTCTGCCTCTCTCTCTTTAGTGCTGCTACTTCAGTTCTGCAAGATCCTCTCTGGCCTCCTATTGTTCTCTCTGCCCAAAACTTACCTATTCCAGGTCTTTTTTCCTCCATTTTCAAGCCAGAGTAATTTTACTGAGATGCATATGTGGGAATTCAGGGAGCTTCAGGTGATATTCTCTGGCTGAGTTTAGAGTTTGGCCAAGAAAGGGGCTGGCACAAGCTGAGTAGAAGGGGTAGCATTCACAAAAGCTTTCATGTTTTAAACTAGGGCAGCACTCTTACAAGGAGACAGCCTCCCAGGAAGACAGCAGTGCTTTTAAGCTTAAGTCATTTACCTCTGTGCATGCTGGCAAAATGAGTCATATTACTTTATGGCAGTATAGTCTTACATTAATGCAAGTTCACGTAACAGTTTTCTACAAATACACTCGAACCTTGTTCCTCTTATACTGTTGTAATTCAAAGACCTGTTCTGCTCCTTGTATCTAATAGCTTGTTTCTATTGATGCTTTCCTGGACGATTTGATTCACTCTGCTTTGTTTAATTAATAGAAATAGCTAATTTCTAATGGTGATCAGTATTTTGCCCAATTCAGCAAATATCTGTAGTGAATTAGAATCCCTTCTTAAGGACAGAAATTGCCGGTTAAGCTGTTAAGTGAAAATAGTTTATTAGAGTAGATACCATCCTGAAAACAGTATAGTTAGTACAGGGACTATCTACTAATAAGCCGACCATTCTTGCCTCTAAACTGGTTTTTTTGAGAGTAGATCCTGGTGGAGTCTGTTGTGTTCTTCCATTGCTAATGAAAGATTAAACATGATTACAGCCGAGAGTAAAGCTGTTAAACTGGGAATAGACCAATTAGTTTAAGTGATGGTAAAGGTGTTAAAGATGATAAAAGTATACAGCACATGTAAAGTTAAAGTTAATTTAAAGTTGGTATTAAACTAAAAATTGTTCACTTTTCTTATGGTGGTGACGTTATAAGGTTGAGGCATATAAGCATATTGGCTCATTCGTGGTAATGGTACTTTGTCGTTTTTAACCTTCAGTATCTTCTGCTCTATTTATTTGATACTATTTTGGTTATAAATACATGTAATTCATATATTGTCGATGTGTTTCAGTATGATCGTTAGACAAATTTCTGTCAAATATATCACTTTAAAATATAGTTGCATTTAAACTTCGAGCTTAAGCAAATTTAGGTGTCATTTTCTGTGTTTTCATGAATGTACTTTCATTTATTTTTACAGTCCAGTTATTTTTAAAAGTTTACTGTTTTCTTCCATGTGTTTTTTACATTCAGAGGCACATTTTCTTCTTAGTGGAACTATTCTAAGATTTTGTGACGTAGGCTGGTTAAAAATGACTCATTTAATAGAATTGTATTCCACAGTCTAGGTTTTTGGAGCATATCATATTTCATTGAAGGACAGATGTTTGAGAAAAGGAGAGGCTATAAACCAGATAAAAGTAAAAGTATCTTTGCCAACTTCATTACCTTATCACCATTACCTTTAGAGTTACTTAGTGTTGCCTAATCAAGACAGGATCAGTTTACTTTCTTGTCTACTGTTGTAGAATTTCCTTAACCAATATCTAAGAAATCACAACTTGCTGATTTAAATAATAGATATTTTCTGGATCTAAGCCAAATTTGCGGTTGGCTTTTAGCATTCAGTGTAACTTTTTAACAGTTGTTATTTGGATAAAATAACTCTTTAAAAGGCCAGAATTATGCAATGGAATTCATATACCCCTTGTGAATGTGTTAAATGGTATGATTTCTCTGAAGGACGATTTAGAAAAATGTATAAAGAGCCTTGAAATGTTGCTTTTGACCTAGTAATTCCACTTTTAGGATCTCATCCTAAGAAAGTAATATAAAATATATGAAAATATTTAACCAGTGATACTCAGGGTAGTATTGTATATAATGGTGAAAGTTTGGTAAATCAAAATCTCTAACAAAAAATAATTAATTATGGCATATCCACATAGAAGAATGTTACTTAGCCACTATAAAGTTTATTTTTGAGGACCAATAACTAGGAAAAATCCTCATGCTACAAAAGTGAAGTAAGTATGAAGAACTCTATAAGAAGATGAACTCTATTGAATAATCAATAACAATTAAAAATATAAGTCAGACTTGTATATACAGACCTGGAAAGATCAATAAGACGATTAATTAAATGCAGAAAAGCAAGGTGTAGAATAATATATGCACTTACATACACGTATTTTAAATTACATATATATATACACATATATGATGTATACCTACACATATTCACACACATGTACACACATACATGCATAGAAAGAAGATATTTGTAAAGGCAAACATGCTAAATGAACTATATATTTATATGTAGGTATGTATGTGTATAGAGAAATCTTTTTAGTCAAACTATTAGTATTATTGACTGGAATTGGAGAGGGGAAAGGTGTACTTTGAGTTCTCCTTGAATTTTTAACAGTGAAAGTGTATTCATATATTATTTGTAATTAAAATAAAGAATAAAAACCCCTGAAACTCAAGATTCTATTTGGTAAAGAAAAAAATTAACTAAGATATAAGCAGTGGTTACCTCTGGAAGGTAGGAGTTCAGATAGTTCTAATTTTCTGTCTATTTTTCTGTATTTTCCTGACTTTTGGCAATGAACAGGCCTTATTTTTATAAACAGAAAACACAACAGCATTTTTTAAAAGGCTCATATCTCAGGTAATATAGTCTGGAGTCAAGATTGCCTTGATTCAGATCCTGGCTATCTACTGTTGACTGGCTGTGGGACTCTAGGAGGTCACCTTATTTTTCCCACAGGATTTTTTTGAAAGTTAAATGATACGTGACATAAGTAAGCTAGTTAATTTCCTTCCTTCTTGCTTTCCTTTTTAGTGTCGTAATAGTTAAAACTCTTCAAAATGAATGAAAAATACCATGAAACTATTAACAGAAATACAGATGTATTTTCAAATGTATATTGAAAGATTGGACATCATAAAGCTCATGATAGTTTCAGAAGTAATTCTGCTGCAGGATAGAAAGTGAGAATTTTCTTTAGAGCAAAACAAAGAGGTGTGGGATTTCACTCTGATGGTAGGAGGAAGCAGGAATGAAACCTCATTGTTTTGTGGGAACCAGTTTTTAGTCGACAATAGCATGGTTTTCAAAGTTGTGGTTTATAAAAATTTCCCCACAGGTTCAACTTGATTAATTTTTTCAAAGCTGTATTGTAGATAAAGTGCTGCCTTTATTCATCATGGCCATTAATATTAAGAAATAGGCTGGGCGCGGTGGCTCATGCCTGTAATCCTAGCTCTCTGGGAGGCCGAGGCTGGCGGATTGTTTGAGCTAAGAAGTTACAAACCAGCCTGAGCAAGAGCAAGACCCTGTCTCTACTAAAATTAGAAAGAAATTAATTGGACAGCTAAAAATATATAGAAAAAAAAAATTAGCCGAGCATGGTGGCACATGCCTGTAGTCTCAGCTACGGGAGGCTGAGGCAGGAGGATCGCTTGAGCCCAGGAGTTTGAGGTTGCTGTGAGCTAGGATGACGTCACAGCACTCTAGCCCGGGCAACACAGTGAGACTCTGTCTCAA
>CAUYSK010045048.1:0-16674 GCA_963575035.1 Avahi laniger | reverse complement strand
CTTCTGGGTACACATTCAAAAGAATTCAAAGTAGGGTCTTGAAGAGAGATTTGCACATTCGTGTTCATAGCGGCATCAGTCACAACAGCCAGAAGGTGGAAACTCAAGTGCCCATCACCAAATGGATGGATTAACAGAATGTGGTCTATCCGTACAATGGATATTATTCAGCTGAAAAAAGAGAAGGAATTCTCACACCTGCTACAATATGGGTGAACCTTGAGGACACTATGCTAAGTGAAATCAGCCACTCACAAAAAGACAGATACTGTAGGATTCACTTACACGAGGTATCTAGAGCAGTCAGATTTCCAGGGGCTGGGAGGAGAGGCAGAGAGTTTTTGTTTAAAGGGCACGAAATTTCAGTCTTGTCCCATGGAAAAAGAGTTCTGGAGATGGATGGTGGCGATGGCTGTACAATAGCGTAAGTGTTCTTAATGCCCCTGAAGTGGACACTTAAACATGGTTAAGGTGGTGAATGTTATGTGTACTTTATTGCAAAAAAAGCTGCTTGTATAACCATGACCGCCTCCACCTTTGTGAAAACAGCTCGCCTCGACTGGAATGAGCCTTTCTACTTGCCTACGTGTAAAGCCATTGTCTGAATCCTGCATAATTGAAAATTATGGGTAAATTCTTGATGTTATCAATGTATCAGATAGTTACGGTGGCACTCTGGGGTCAGAAAAAGAGAGGAGACACAGGATAGATGGCATCTTTATCTGAATGTCCTAGGATTGCTTCAACTGATGTCGCTAACTGAGACAACATTTAGGAAAATGCTTTGTGATTGCAAAATGGCCCCATCCAATGGAAGGAAACTCTGCTCAACGCAGTGTCATAAGCCGTCTTCATCTGAGCCCTAGAAAGTCCCCTCTATAAAGGGGGAAAAATCTAAGACAGACAGTGGGTTAACTTCATTAACCTTCTATTGGTTATATCTTGAAATGACCCTTTTAAGAAATAAAAAGTTAAGTTGTTGGATTGTGAGGAACTGGTTCCCTAAGACAGTGGTTTTTAAAGTATGAACCACTTGAGCCGAAATCACCTGGCGGGATCATAAAAAAAACGAAATCCTTAACGCGAGGTTCCCCCTCAGACATACTTAATCGGGATTTCTGGGGATGGAGCCGGGGAATTGGTATTACGGACAGACCCTGGTGACTCCCGTTCACCGACGGAGGAACACGAGCCCAGGGCCAGCCTGCGGGAGTTAATTAGGGAGCTGGGGACAGACTCAGTGTTCGTCTTAGGGAGAAGAAACAGCCACAAGGGACTGAGGTTTAGTCACAGGGAGGAGGCCAGCAGGGGCTGACTCTTGTTGGGGGGCTCAGGCAAGAGCTAAGCAGTAGCTTCCTCCTCTGAGACCAAAAAAATAATCAGACCAGGCACTGTTCAAAGTTCTGCCCATGGGGAGGGTTTCCCTTCACCACTGTCCTTCAGGAATGTTCCAGAAAGGGGCTGCAGTGCTGCAGCATCCACTTTTGGGCTTTGAACCCAGTTTGCCCTGACTCTGATGCCATAAACTGCTGCGTTCTGCTACTGCGCGCTCTGTTCGATCACCAAGCTTCTGCTCCGGTGTGCTTCAGAGGGCCAAGTGCGGTGGGCGGAAACTCTGCTAAGTGGACAGACCCCTCCTTGCTAAGCTGGGAAGGACCTCCACCCCGGAGCAGCTCTCCACACCCGCTGCCTCTGCCTGCTCAGAGGGTCGGTGTCCTGCCTCCTCCCCCGGCGGCACTTGACATACTTGAAGACAAGGGTTGGGCCGTCCTTCCAGGCATGCCCCTCACGGTCCCGTTCACCTGCAGTCATAGGCTGTGGGTTCTGGGCCCCTTCCAGCGCCCCGCCCCACCCCAGTGCTTCCCGCAGCCATGACACACCGCCAAGACCGAGAGACTAACCCGACAGATTGCATAGGCTTTATTTCCAAGAACAAACAAGGTTCCCGACGGCAATTGATGGATAGAGTTAGCTCTTGGACAGCCGTGTTAGCCCCACACTGTTCCATGAGCGCTTGGCGTGTGCAGGGCGTGGTTCACATCCATGGACCGCTGCTGAGGACCAGTTCAGGAGGAGCTCTCGGGGGCCCTCCTCGCCCCCAGCAGCAGTGAGGCAAAATGGTTGGAGGATGCTTGGCGCAGAGTCGGTGCCTCTCTTCCCCCACCCCAACCCCTTTAATACCAGCGGGAGGTGGGGACCAGTATTGGCCTCATACTGGCCTGAATCCCAGAATTAATGCTGCTTATTTCCGCTGCCACCATGAAAGCCAGGTGTTGAGGGGCATCAATTGCCCCAGGTCACTCGAGCATGCCCTGCAGACAGCGTTTCTGTGCTGATGTCTAAGCCGGATCAGAAAGCTCTAGGAGTTAGTTGCTCATCTTCCACACATTTTAAGAGCTGTTTATTAACTTGCACTGTGTGATCTGACTCGTGAGTGGCAAGGACTACTGTCATTGCTGCTGGTCAGCAGCCACGTGTTCCTCAGGTGCAGCTCAGGGCCGTCTGCATTTTTGCAGCCTCTAGATTTCTGGTTCGTGTGACACATAATTCTGTTTCAATTCTGTCCCTTCTATTTGCCATTTAAGTAATTTCCTATGGTTGTTTGTTTTAAATGCTGAGGAAGGTTTTCGGTAAGCATGCAATGCTGATTAGAAAGTATTCAAGATGAAATGGTGGTTTTAGTTAAAGCCACACCTGTTCTACCACTGATCGACCTGCCTATTTATCACCTGACATGTTTAGGCTTAAACACGCACACACGAGAACACATACGTAAACCGACGCGGACATGGACACACAGAGGCACACATGTACACGATAACCCCGTTACCAGGGGGACAGTTCATTCTACAAGGACTTAAAATCATCGCTCAATGTGTAAAGGTATCAAAGACCACATTCCTTCCTCAGGATCGTGGCCTTTCTCATGTACACACAGTAATGAAACTTACACAACTCTCGAGTTTTAAGAAATTCAGTGCCCCTACCAACCGTGGAAACCTGTCTGTGGGGACTGAGTCGTCTGACTGTGTTTAAGAAGCATTTGTGAGGTTATTGCTGCTGCCTTCATGAGCGCACTGGCATTCCGTCGGGGGTGGGCAGTGAGTGACAAGGGCGACGGTGAGAGAGAGAACACGGGCACGGTATGGAGTGGCCGGGGGCCATCCCCGTGCTCAGTGCGGCTGTTTGTGAGCTTCAGGATGCTGACAAAGTCATCCGGGTTCGTCCTGGTGAACACACGCCCCAGTCTTCATTACGGAGTGTCCTGGCACATCCGCACGGGCATCGCTGGGCCGGGCAAGCCAAGCACGGGGTGGCTGCACTGCCCTGTGGAGCAAGGCCGCCCCGGCCAGACGGCCCCATGGCCGCGGTGGAGGAGTCACTGCCAAGGATGCCGCAGCAGCGTGGGACCGGCTCACAGGCTCTCTGCCTCCACCGCCCGGTGACGCACCTCCAAGGGTCCGTTGTTTAGGTTTATCTAGAGCAGAAGGATGATCTTCCAAGGGTTAGGGTTGAATGAGCCCTGATCTCCAATGCAAAAGGCTTAGGAAAAGGCTTTTTAAAAGTTCACAGATGTTTCACGGGGGCGGGGCTGGTATGGAGACCGTAGTGGCCTCGCAGCCTGGATGGGGAGCCAGCTCTCTCCACACCACGTGTGCCTCTGGGGCATCGCCTGGCAATCCCAGCCTCGATTCTTCCCCAGGGAGGCCAGGAGGCTGGTGGTGCCCAAGACTTCAGAGGTCCCACTCAGCCTGAGCATCTGTATCTCCTCTCCTCCCTGGGGAGGGAACCTCCCTGTGCTATTGAAGGTTTCTGCACGTCCCCTCTCCCCCACGATCCTTGGGAGTCTGCCTCCTACGTGGGGCGAAACAGCGCAGCAGCCGAGCGCTCTGCCTTGAGAGTCAGAGCAGTGAGGGCTGGAATCGCAGCTCAGAAAAACGTGCCCCTCGTGTCGGGCTGCTGGGAGGACACAGGTAGCTAGCAGCATGCACAGCGCGGGGCAAGTGAAGGCTCCTGCGAGGAGCAGCTCCGAGAGCCCTGTGGGTGCAGAGCCGCTGCCGTGCTGGACACCCTGCATGTTTGCCCCCCTTGTATTCAAATCAGGTAACAATGGACCCGCCATCCTGGGAGGGGCCCGAGGGTGGTCCCCTCAGATCCCGGTGGCCTGAGCCCACTGAAAAGGCAGACACCTCCTTGGCTGGTCGTCCGGACCATGGACAGGGATCCGAGTGAAGACGACAGTAAGTAGAACCGCGGAGGCGGCGTGGGGCGCCCGCTCCGTGGCCAGCACCGTGCGCACACTCCCGCCAGCCTTGCCTGCGGTCCTGGCTGAGAGCATCGCTTCCTTCCTTCCCTCGCACGCGAAGCCCGTTTGCAGCCTGCGACCTCTTCTTCCGTTGAGTGTCTCTGGACCGTGGAGACGGGAGGTAGAAAATGAGAGGAGAACTTGTCCCCTACCACTGCGACATCGCCCAAACCTCATATGCCTTTTCCTCCTTTTCTCTAGTCGACAGTGGCTCCCGCGCCAGCCAGATGTAAGCCTGACTAGCAGGATTCTCGCCTCGGTCGAATTGGGTTCAGTTCTTAGACGAGGTGAACTTTGCAGAAAGGTCGCGAAAAATCCTTACCCGTGCCCTTCCTCTAGCAAACAGCCAGCGCGTTCACCACGCTCATGAAAGGCAGCCCGGTGACCCCGGCCTGCCGCTACGAGGACAGAAATACAATGGAATCTCAGGACTATTTAAAAACGCGAAGAAGGAAGTGGTATTTTCGGTAGAAATGTGCTATGTTTTTTACAAAGGAAGTTTTTGATCCGGAATTCGAAGTGGGCAAAGCAGTGGGGTGGAAAGCACATCAGACTGGGAACTGGCCGTGTGACCTTGGGCAAGTCACTTAAATTCTGAGTCTCAGTTTTCCCACCTACGAAAGTAAATTGGGTCGGGAGTTCTTAATTTGAGGACCATGAGGGTGTGGGAGAAACGCCGTGTCAATGTGCTTCTTGGGGGTGTGGAGAGAGGGATAGGCTTTTGTCTGAACCCCAGAGAGGCCTGTGACACCAACACGTCTTCGCAGCCACTCGAGTTGGTGACCGCGAAGCCTCTTTGTAGGTAAACTCTTTATTGTCTTTAATGCTGGTATCTTAAAGCTTTACATTTTAGACCTGAAGTAGAATAGAAAATAGAATATAAAGTTAACCTTTGCTAATCTTAGCTCAAGTTAAATTTTGTTGAAACCCTTTTTCATACTGAGGGGGAAGACATTTTAGTTCCTCTTAGCAGCAATGGACTCGGTCAGAGCTGGATTCGAACCCAAGCTCAGCCTCGTAAATGCTGGGTGACTTTGTTCAGATCTTTTAACTTCTCTGAGCTTCATTTCCCCTCGTGAAAAAAGAGCTGGTGTCATTTTGCAGGACTGGTCAAGGATTCACTGGACATAAAGTGCCGAATACACTACCCGGCCCAGGGTGGACATGGAGTGAGTATCAACTCTAGGAAAGGATGGGATTATGTCCCCAGAGCTTTAAGAGTAAACTGCTATTAATGGAAAATAGTATCTCCTGTGAGATTTCCGTTTTGGCCTCATGCCTTTTGGTAAGCAGGGTGAGAGCAGGGAGAACTAACCTTAGTGCCCTTACAAGGCTAAACGCCCTGACTAGGTCATAGGGTCATAGGGTCATAGGGTCACCCTGCACGCTGGTTCCAAATACGATGGATCGAACTCAGTTCAGCACTGGGCGTGGACTGCAAGGTGTGGGGGCAGGAAAATGTTTAGGAATTAGGATGATGAAGTGTGCTGCAGGACTGACATAATTTAAATGGGCTTTTTTAGGTGAGAAGTGGTTGCCTATTTCCTCCGACTGAGTTAGCTTTCCCAGTCACTGAAGCCTCTCCCCTCAGTTTTCAGGTCTATTACGTGGGTGGCTTCAGAAAGAGAAAACTTTCTTTCAGTGATACAGGTCTGGACCAAAGTCGGCATGGACAGGGACATGCTGGGATGTGGCACCCAAGAGCAAGTCACCTTGCAGGTCAGGGGCAGCATTTCCCCCCCTCGGCTAGGACACTTTCAGTGGCGGGTTGGTCCCCTTGTATAGCTGGGACTGTCCAAGACTCTTTCTGCATTGAACTGATGCGTCTCTCCCTGGAGCTCCTACGTTCTCGTCCTCATTCCAGGCCCCAGGTCTACTCAGAGTGTGTCTGTTCCCTATTTGAAAAAAGAGCCCTTCAAAGCCTTTTATTCTCCAGCTTAACCAAATCCTGTTTCTTCACCAGTCCCAGATATGTGTTTTCAATTACTGTTCTCTTAGAGTGCAATGTCCCAGCACAGAGCAGAAGAGGAAAAATCCCCTCCTTTGCTCTGTATACCACATCTCTTGTAATGTAACTTCTTTTATTGCAGACCAAAACCCCTCGCAGAAATGGTGAGCAAGAGCCTCTCCAAGTAAGATGGCTATAAGCAGAGATCCTGGTAATTTTAGGAGGCACTGCTCTGATCCGTGATTATAAGACCCAGGTTGTACCTCCTTCCTCCTGGGAATTGGTCCCCGAAGAGGGGGAGCAGGGTCGAGCTCATAGTGAGAGCCACCATCCGTGACCCAGTGCTGAGGAGATGGGACTCTCTCCGGGGTCCCCAGGCCAGCTCTGTCCCACAACCCTTATGCATTACAGTGCCCCCTGCCCCCAGGTCTGAGCTGGAGATCTGAGACTAGATCCGAGGTTCTCGTGGAAACTCAGTGGGAAAGGTGCCAGACTTCCTGGCAGATGGCCAGCTGCCAGAAGCCTGGTGACTGCCCGTGGGGCCCCAGTGTTTTTCACACATTGGAGTAGAGGCCCAGCCACTGGGAGGCCAGCCTTCCCAGCTAGGCCAGCCCTGGCCTTGTGGGGGCCGTCTTTCCTGCAGGCTGCCCCGTTTCTGGAAGGGGATAATGGGTCCAGTAACCCCCGAATGGAAAGATACAGCATCTGCTTTGGGGGGTGTGTGAGAAATGAAAAGTGTGAATGAAGTTGTCTTACAGCTTAGAGAGGGTCCCAAGGCTCTCCCAAAGCCGTCTCCAGAGCCCTCTCTTATCCCTTGTCCCATGTGCTCCTCTCAGTGACCGTGTTCCCTAAACCCTATTTTTAGGGGGAGGAAATCAAGGCCCTAAAAGGTTAAGTGATCTCCCCCTCCCCGAAACTACATGCTGGGCCAGGTACTTCGTGCTGTGCTCACGGCTGGGAAAACGCGGACCAATAGAACATTGCCTTGCCTTCAGGGCGCCGCGAGTCTGGTGGGAGAAGCAGACCCCAAATGGGCTTTTTACAAATAATTCTTACAAAGCCATTTGTCCAAAGCAACAGTAGAAAGTGCAACAGAGAACTAAGGGCCGCGGAGCTGGGGGCCGCGTCCAGCCCAGGCAGGCTTTGGAGGTGGTGAGGTCTGGGCCGGGTCAGGCGGGGCTTCCTCGGGGGTGTCTTGGGCAGGAAGAGCCGCGGCAGGGGCTGGGAGATACGGCACGGTGCACGTGTGTGAGGGCGAATGCAAATATCAGCGTCAACAAGTCGCAAGGCACCTCTGGAAAGGCAGAGATGGCTCTTAGAGAGCCCAGCCCCCGCGGCCCTGTCTTGGCGTGATGGCCCTTTCTCCAAAGCATGAATTTCACATTCCAGATAACTGAAAAAGAATTACAAGTAATAATCCCTAATTGAAAACGAAAGCTGCAGTATTTGCTGCACTCTCTCTTGACCCGGCAGGGAGTCTGCGTAACTTGAAACTTCTCCCAGGTCTTCTTCCCTCATTTCTCTCGATGTGGGTCTCACCCACGGTGGACATTTGCTCCCCCAAACATTCTCTCGGTGGCCCCGCCCCTAAGCACCCACACCTCTCTCTTCAGGCCCCGCAGGCTTGTCTCTCTCCTTCCCCTTTCTGCCCTGCGCTTGGATCCCCCCACCCCGCGGTTGGCTGTCTTCCCTTCCCCCACCCTGGTCTGGACAACGTAGAAGGCTCTCCCCTGGCATGCGGGCAGACGTGTGGGAGTCCTTTCTTCCAGTCCCATGGGTCGGGGCCAGGTAATGCAGGGCTTATCTGCAAGTTCAGGAGTTTGGATTTAGTGAGTAATAGTGAGCCACCGCAGGCTTTAAGGGAAGGGGTGGTATGGTCAGGTTCCCTGGTCCTGCTAGGAAGACCTTTAAATAATGCAGCCAATTATATGCTTGTTTGTTCTTCTTGGCAAAACAGAACCTTTTTCTTTTCTTTCTTTTATGATTACCTGTATATCTCCCTCTCCGTGTCTCTCTTTAAAGTGATTTGACTTATGATAAAATATACATAACATAAAATTTATCATTGTAACCACTTTTAAGTGGTATCGTTGTGCAACCATCGCCACCATCTATCCCTAAAACTCCCTTCACCTTGCAAAACTGCAACTCTGTGCCCATGAAGCCACTGGTCCCTGGCCTCCTCTTCCCCAGCCCCTGGCAGCCGCCACGCTACTTTCTCTCTGCAAACCTGACAGCCTGAGCCCCACTCCCACTGTCCTAAGTATGACTCAGATCACAGGACATCTATGCGCGTCGCCTGTATGCCCACCCTGTGGAGTGTTTCGTGCACCTCGCACTCACATGTGCCTGCTGTTTACCTACTCTTTCTTGGGCATACCAGAGGGAGGGGTCCCTGTCCAGAACGGCTCTCACACCTGCTGAAGGGGACAGGCATGAAACGAATAATGCAGGATGGCGGTGGGGGCCACTCAGCACACGTCCGTGCTTTCGAGATGATTATCCGGAATCTGGACAAAGGACCTGGATTCCTTTTATCCCCTGAAGTCAGGGGAATGGCATTTTAAAAGGAGAAAGTTAAAGGAGTTATCCATTAATTATGCCTTTCTCCATAAGGAAAATTCCTTTCTATACAAAGGAAAAATAGTGTGGGCTGGCGAGCTGAGACACTACCTCTGTAACTCTCTTTGCAAAGTCTTCTCAACAACCGCTTGATGCTGTTCGCATGCAGCCGTAGGGTGCTCAGCCCGGTAGAAAGGTCGTTGGCTTGGAGTCAGGATCTCAGCTCTAAGTACTATTTCTATCCCTGCTGTGAATGTGTGAGCTAGGTGTCCAAAACCAAGTTTTTGAGCCTCATTTTGTTCTTCTCTGAAATGAGGAAAACTGCTTATCATGAAGTGCAAAAGAGACCTTGCCCACAGCTTCCCTTCGTGAGCCGCAGGACGCAATGTGTGTGTCAGGGTGGGGCCGCCCAGCTGGACAGCTGCCCTGAAACTCAGCCCCGGCACCATGGGAACAGTGACGTGGCTGGTGGCCCCTTCTGAGCACCCCACGCTGGTGCCACACAATGCCTAGTGACGTCCACATTCCCTGTTGTGTGCCTGAGGTCTCCACAGGAAATGACGCGTCCTCCTGTAGTTCAGCCAGGAGTCCTTTATTTTTGTGCATAACATAATGGTGAGATTAATTTAGCTCTGACAAACTGCAGCTACCCCGGGAGGTCAGGGTGGCTCCTGGTTGACGGATGGAGCTCCGAGTTTCCCACCTCTCATTCTTCCCCTCTTCCTGCCGCTTTTGTGTGATTTCCAGCGGGACATCGCAGCCACATGACATTTCCCTGTCTTCTGCTCGGGGGAGGATACCCTGGCAGACCCAAGGCTTCTGGGTGGGCAGGAACCCTCCCAGGGGACAGGGCTGTGACGGTCTTTCTTTCTATGCTTGACATTTTCACTGTTGTCTCCCGGATTAAAGGAGTAAAAGAAAGAGGAAGACCCGCCCTCCGCAGGCCCAAGGCACTGACTAAGACGAGGGACTGTGCACGTTGTCTCGCTAGGTGGCCCTAATATCATCCGCTGCATCTCTCAGACAGGGCAGTTGAGCTCTGCATGGATGTGTGACTTGTGTGGTGTCGTGTCTTACATGGCAGAGAGCCCGGGCCCGGGGTGACATGTCAGAGCCCATGTTCCTAACCTCTCTGCCTCTGGGATCTGACTCCGGTGACAATGCAGCAGAACCATTTGCTCTCAAAGGCCGGTTTCCCTGCTTAGAAAAGCCCTCTCTACATCTGTGAAACTTCTCTTTGCCTCCCTTTGTAGGTTTTCTGCAATGAGAAAAAAACCTTAGAGATGTGGATAATATTTCTTATTGTCAGAGGACAAGGATGTTCCTAATTTGGTGGGATCGGGGGGTGGTAGTGAGGTGTCGTTCATTTGTCTTAATGAAACCTCCTCCTCCCTCCAGCATTCTTGGCCGTGTACTTCAGGCAACAGCCCAGCTCTGACCGTGGTCCTTAATTCTAATAATGGGGCTCACAGGAACTGCAGCAGACATGCTTGGGGCCTGGCCCCAGAAAGGCTCAGATCTCAGCCTCCACCCTTCTGACCCCCCAAACCCATCCCCACAGGGGAATGTCTAAGTAAACCCACAGGGATGGGCCAGATCTGACCCACTGCCTGTTTTCATAAATAAGGTTGCGTTGGAACGAAGCCACACTTACTCAATTGTGTCCTGTCTGTGGCTGCTGTCACGACACAACGGCTGACTTGAGTCATTGAGACAAAGGCTGCGTGGCCTGTGAGGTCTAAATATTAACTGCCGGCTCTTTACACAGAATGGTTACCAACCCTTGGGGCCCTGGTGGCTCAAGGAGCTTTGAATGCTAATAAACCCATAAAAGCAAAACAATATTGAGGACCGAGGTATTAATAACAGTTCCAGATAAATCATCTTGTTGAAGCTGTGGGTGTTGTCACTCTACATCTATCCCAGGCTCTCACCTGATTCCCGACAGAGCAATTTGCTCACGAAGGTGGGTTTTCCTGGTCGGAAAGGCCCTTTCCACATCTACGGCCCTTCCTCTGTTAGCCTTCCTGTGTAGGTTTTCTGCAAGGAGAAAAAACCTTAGCAGTGAGATAATGTTTCTTACTGTTAAAGGACAAGGACGTTCCTAATTTGGGGGGGTGGTAGAGAGGGGCTCATTTGTGTTGATGACAGCCCTTCTCCTCCGCCGCTCTCCACCGTGCATTTCAGGATGCCCGCCTTGCTCAGGGCCGACGTCTCCACATCCAGGTCAGCCTAGCTTGCTGTCTCTAGAACAAGACCCGCTTGTTCTCCCGGCCGCTTAGTTTACTAAACTTGACGGCGCGTGCTGTTGCTATTTTTGTGGAGGTGAAGGGCTATGGACTATAAAGCGGTGTCCCCACCCCCCACCAAAATGGTCTACGTGACGGGGTGGGCCAGCTGGATGTCTGACGGGCGAGAGTCGCTCCAGTGACCCAGGCAGAAAGGCTCCCCTTCCACGGAGCATCTCACTGCCACCATTTAAAGTCAACTTCCTGTGACTGACTTGGCCTCTAGACAGAGCCAAGGGCCTCTTGTCCCCCAGCATGGGAGCCCAGTGGGCTGGAACTGGACTACGGAGCTTCTGTCCTGCTCTAACTCCATGGCTGTGTGACGGAGCAATATTGGAGTGACCTCTCTGTGCCTCATGTGCCTCATGTCAAGTGGGGTCAGAAGTCCTGCTTTCCACACCCCAGGTGGGAGGGTGGGGTGAGGTGACGGGTGTGCGAAAGCGCTTCTTGGGCTAGTTCTCACATCCGGCTTCCCTCCTGGGGCCTCGGGGCCGTCTGTGTCTCTGTCACACCTGACAGGCAGCGCGAGGTTTTAAAAACAGGTTATATCGTGAATGATTCTTTTCGTGGGGTTTCACCTCATGAAAAGTACAGGTGGTCCCTGACTTATGATGGGCTTACTTCGCGATAAACCAACTTGGAAATATCACGAGTTGAAAGTGCATGTAAGACAGCTAACCTACAGAACATCACAGCTGAGCCCGGCCGACCTTGAACGCGCTCAGAACACGCGCAGCAGCCTGCAGCGGGCGGAATCGGCAGGCAACGCAGTCACTTGGAGTAGCGGTTGTTCACCTTCGTGGTCCCGTGGCTGAGCCGGCACCGTGGCTGACTGCTGCCCGGGACCGTGAGAGTGTACTGTGCTGCATGGTGCTAGCCTGGGAAAAGATCAAAATTCAGATTTTGAAATTCGGCTTCTAATGAGTGTGTATTGCTTTGGCACCATTGCAAAGCTGAAGAATCCCAGGTCGAATCACCCCAAGCAGGGCACTGGCTGTACTTGGAAAGAACATGGACTCTGCAGCCAGACAAGCCTTGGGCTGCATCCAGCCCCGCCGCCACCTGCCGGCTGCAGGATCTTGGGTGAGCCGCAACCTTTCTGAGCCTCAGTTTCCTCATTGGTGGAACAGGGGTAGTGCTTGTGTGTCAGTTCAGGTCACCCGAGAAGCAAATCGAGCCGCCATTCTTCACGTTTTTCTCACGGTCATCATTTCTGCTGCCGCTGCCACCACGGGTGCCCGCCTTGCAGGGGTGCTGTGTTCCAGGGAGCCAGAGTGAGGCTGGCTGAGTTAAACTGCGGGGCTCTTTATAACACACCCACCCTCATTTCTTAGCTTCCTGTAACGTTGTCAACAACCCCGCCCCCCACCTCCCGCCCAGGCTCAGGGCTGCCTGTCTCCCTGCAGGTGTGGCGGACCTCGGCTTCGAGGCTGAGAGTCCTCTGGCGCCCCCTGCTGACCTCCTGGAGCAGCTGCCCAGCTACGACCGGCTTCGTCAAGGGGACGGTAAGTCCATGGGGTCTTGGTTCCTGGGGCCTCTTCCTGTGGCCCTTGCCGGTTGGTGGGGATGTCTCTGGAAAAGGCCCGTGCTGAGATAGCCTTGGGGGGGTCCGGGTAAGACCTCGTCACGGGTGGGTGGGAAAGGGAAGAGACGGGGCATAGGCCCTGTGCCCACGGACATGCCGCGACCACGATCGTGTCCATCTAGGGCCTGAATGATGCTGGTCTTGGGATCCCCACTCTGTCTGCTTCCCGTACAAGGACCGCGTCACTGTCTTCCCTCATCTGTTCCTTCTCACACGCAGTCGGTCTTTCCTTCTTTCACCCCACACGCGTTGTTTGGTCCTTTGAGCTGGGACGTCTAGCCCCTGACTCCTCCCTTCTCCCCAGGACAGCAGACATTCTTCCCACCTTTGGAGGCCCCGGGGAGGCCCCAGGAGCAAAGGCCCTGGTCCTCGTTCCTGGAGCACAGGTGAGCCTCAGGTCATGCTTTGACGCGTTCCCACCTGTTTCCTATGTGTCCCTGTTGCCCTGCAAGAGCCCTCCTTGGTTACCTCAACCCTGACAGTGCCCCTTGAGGGGACCCTCTTACTCCCAGACCTACTGGACCAGCTTCTCGGGACAGGGCCTGAATCCACATTTTACCAACCTCTTCGGGTCGTTTGGCTACAAAGCCGGGTTGAAAACCGTGGTCTAGATCCGGGGTTACGAACTCCAGCTGGAGACACAGGGTGAGTGGGTCGGGGTTCATGGCTGTCAGGGCCGCCCCGGGGAAATATAAGAAGATGCCAGGAGCAGAGGGTACCTTCTTGCTGGAGGCGCTGGGGTGGAAGGGCTTCACCAAAGAGGTGGCATGGCCCCAGGGAAGAGGCGTATCGCAGGAGGAGGGCGAGGCGTCCAGAGGCAGGGCTGCGGCAGGCCCCATCTGCCTTCCCACCCGTGTCCGCGGGCGAGTCTCCGTGGGCGCCACCGTGGGCCGTGGGCCAGCTCTCGGCTGGGGTCTTCTCTTGTCTCTCACTGCTCTTCCGGCCAAGGTCATGTCCCCTGAGGGCGGGGGCGCACCTAGCCTGTCTCTGCCTCCTTTTAAGTGTGTGACATCCTCTGTGGACCTGTTTTCCCCAGCTGTAAAATGGTATAATTCATCTTCAAGTTTTGTAGTTTTTTTTCTGAGTTTCAAAATTCCGTCACTGTTCTCCTGAGCGCCACTTTAGCTAAAGCGGTTGTGCGGTTCACTCTCTCACCCTGGCACCTGTCCACGTGGTTCCCTTTGCCGGGGACGCCCTCTCCAGCTGGACCGCTGAGGGCTTTGCCACTCCTGCCTGCACATCGAGGGGGCTGGCCGGCCCCACCAGAGCCCCACACTGCTCTGCTCTGTCCCCAGCAGAATCCCCGTGGTGACGGAGGAGGTGGCCCGGGAAGCCCTCCTGAGCTTCGTGAGCTCTAAATGCTGCTACGGCAGCGCCGCGGCCGGCAGCCTGGTCATCCGGGAGCTGAGGCAGCGGACGCTCTGCAGGGTAAGGGGCCTGGGGCTGCGGGGCGGGGGGCACTGTCCGTGCGACGTGAGCCGGGAAAGGAGTCGGGCGGTGCGTGTGGACGGTGTGACGCTGCGCCCCCTCTGCGCCTCCTCTGGGCTGTAGCCGTGAGCAGTGGCAAAAAGAATAAGTGTCGTCCACCGCGACTGCCAGGCATGGAGCACGTCACCCACACGCCCTGTCCCAGACTCAGAGCCACCCTGCGCAGCGGTAGCGCCGTCACCCGTTTGCAGAGGAGGGCTGGAGTCTGGAGAGACAAGGTTACTTGCCCAGGAGCATGCGGCTGGCAGTGCCAGAGCGGGGGTTCAGGCTCAGCCTGCTGGCCCCAAAGCCTGTGCGCTCGCGCCGCCCTGCCACGAGGGATGCCTGCTGCATACCCCCAGTCACATCCGCGCAAGGAATCATTTGTTCTTCGCTCCCGGGAAATCCCCACTCGGTGCCCACATCCCAGCAGGCCCTTCTGTCTCCTGCTCTGACGGGGCGGAGGGGCGGCTTGTACGCTCACATGTTCTGGTGTCACTGACACAGCTGTCCTCTGACGAGCACACAGTCACAGAAACAACATGAGCTTCTCAGGTCGTGGGTAGAGCAGGGATCTGGAGGGAGAGGCCGCTGCGTGGCTGTGTGACCTTGGGCAAGCCAATTGACCTCTCTGAGCCTCCATTTCCTCACGTGTGAAAGGAGCCGAGGGAAGCCAAGATCCCTTCCCACTCTGGCTCTGTAGATGAGGATCAAGAAGAGGACCTTGACATCGGGCAGATAAGGCCCCCCATGCGTGGGAACTCCCAGTACCCCCATCTCTGGGAGGTGGGGCTCCATCTCTTTGCTGTTTTCATAGAGGGCATGACTGAGAACGTGCTGGTTTTTCCCTTAGTATCGACTAGAGACCTTCAGCGAATCCAGGATAAGCGAGTGGACGTTTCAGCCCTTTACTAGTAAGTGACTTGTCGGAAACCAGTTTGACTGGGGGCAAATAAGGCAGGAAAATATCGGGACTTGGTTTCCCCAGCCCTGTGAAATGGGAGGGGGACTTGGCTGTCAGGGATTTTGCTGATCTTAGTAAATTCTCCTGCCTGGGAAGCGGTTTGCAGGAGGTCCCGAGAAAGCCTGGCATTTGCCTTTGGCTGCAGGCTGGTGCTGCCACCCAGGGCCAGACTGCCAAGCAGCGTGTGTGCTTGGGCATCTGCCCGCCCCACACCGAGCCACCCCAGCACCCCGAGTCTCTAGACCCCGTGCTCCGGTTCTCCTTGCTGTCCCGCCTTCTGCTGAAGCCCACGAGAGGTCCAAGTCTCTCTGTCTGAGAAGCCCTATGTCCCACCTGTTTTCTCTACGGGACCATTCTGGTTCATTCTTCCAAGTCCCAGCTCATGGGTCACCTCTTTCACGAAGCCCTTCAGGATTTCTCCTCCCGCTGCCCCCTGCCCAGCAGGAGGGGTCAATCTTCTGAGTCCTCAGAGGCCTTTACGCATCTCTTGTCCAAAGCCCTTAGCATGTCCTGTCCCATCTTACTGTGACTGAGTCTGTGGAGGAAGAGAAACAGGAAGAGAGGGTGGGATGAGGAAGGGGGTGGTGATGATAATGATGGTAATTCTTGATTATTGACTCCTCAGTATGTGGCAGCCCATGTGCTAAGCATTTTATACACATTCTTCCATTTAATTTTCACTACTATCCTACAGAGTAGGTGTCACCTTTATCCTCATTTTAGAGACAAGAGAACTGAAGCTCAGAGAGGTTAAGTAACTTATCTGGAGTCACACAGCTGGGAAGTAGAAGAGTCAGGCGTCAAACCCAGGTCTGCCCAACTCCAAAGCTTGGGTACTGAATCACAGACTCCAAAGGAACCTTTGCCTACCCATCCCAGTAGCCCAGGATCTAGACTAATGCCTGGCACCGAGTGAAGGCTTGGTGCTGTTTGCTGAATAAATGGAAGTTTATTGCTGCTGCACTTTGTTGTTTTTATGATCGTCCCTTTCTGTGTCAGACCACCCAGTGGATGGGCCACAAAGAGGTGCCTTCCCTAGCCTCTGGGACATCAAGGTCCAGGTCCCCCCGATGTTTCAGGAAGACACCAGAAAGTTCCAAGTGCCTCAGTCATCGTCAGTCAAGGTAACGTGATCGTCAGAGTATTCGCCTCTCTCTGAGCTGGTGTCCCAGGCGCTGCAAACTCCTCCAGCTTTACCCCTTTAGAAAGGAGACCCCAAATCCATGCTGGCAGTTCACGTCTTGGTTATTATCGGTTAACTTAACTTAAGAAAACCCAGTGTATGGGGTGGAGTCCCACACAAAATCCCAAGGAAATCAGGGAGTGTTCACGCAGCGAAAGGCTCGTCCCATTCACAAAATCGTCACCGGCTGTACGTGGTGAGCAGGGGTGTTCACAGACCATCTGAGAGCGCTTCCGTCTTCATTTTCTGCCTGACAGTAAACAGCCAGGGTGCCGAAGGAAATTGCCATGAAATAGCTAAACACCGTTGGGATTTTCTGTGGAAGTCGGTAGGGAAGCAGAATTCGATTCCATCCTGTCTGCGGAAATGTG
>CAUYSK010045047.1:0-19297 GCA_963575035.1 Avahi laniger | reverse complement strand
GTTATGTCAGTTGGAATCTTACACATTTCACCTGTCTGCAATAAACAAATGAACCTTGGGTCACAGATGCATCATGCACAGGTCAGAAGAAATAACTAAGCAGTGTCATCAGATGATAGCAATGGATCTTTGGATATGGTTTCATCTGTCCTAATACTTCTGTGTTCCACTTAGACCAGCTGTGTCTGGTGAGGTATGATTCATAAATTTATCCCCAAAATGAAGATATGATGACTTAAATGAGGGACCCAAAATAAATTTGGTCAGTGCTTTGTGTCTCCCCTCTACTCCAAAGAGATGATTTCACAAATTCTGGTTAGTATTGGGCTCTGCAGGATATAAACTATAGCTAGTACCTCAACATTTTACATGCTACATTGGCTCTACTGTGCATTGTAAGCTTAGCCATGTCAATTAACTGCACGAAGCCACAGCTTCTTCATTATGTTTCCTCTTGCTCTCTGATGCTGTGATTAATTGCTAAGAGTATCACTTTTTGACCACTTGAGACATAGCAGATTAATTCATCCTCAGCTTTACTCACAAAGTAAATATCTCAATTAAATCTAAGTCCAACAATAATTGGTTCAATAAAAAGAAATGATAACAAATTAACCAACACAATTCCTTGATTAATTTTATAGAAGGAGATAGCTTTGCTGGTATAATCACATTTTATAAATATCATCACAAGGGTAATAGGGAGAGAGTTAGACTCGATGGGATGTAAAAAACATAACCTTGGTGTACTCTTCCATAGTACATAATGCAAAAGTATTACTTTTAATAGATTATGTAGTAACATAAAAATATTTGGTGGCATAGAACAGATTTTTAAAAAATATACTTTGAAACATAATTTCTGTGAAATATCCCAAATTGTCATTAAGTATAGGCAAAGGCATATTTAGAGAATAGCAAATAGTCTATTGCAAAGGAAGCATAAAATGTCTATAGACATTAACCATAATATACTTAAAATAACAAAAAAATAAAAATAAAAACCTATTGAGATTAATTGGCTCTATCTAGTAAGTTAATGTCTGCAGAATTAAAAAGCTAATTGTGATTAGAGTCAATATGGATATTACTTACTAAATGAAATTGGAAAAGGGCCCACATTAAAATCAAAGGTGGTCACTAGTTCCACACCCTACACACACTTGCCCCTCCTTTCCCTCACCATTTCTGATCTCCTGGTATTAAATTATTTTCTACATTACATGAGAGGAACGTCTGAAAAAAAAAAAGACACTTTAATTCCTGTATGGTATTTTAAGTATTTTTGGGAACAAATTATATTGCTTTATTTCTCCTTCAATACATTTTTTGAAAACTTTCATTACAGTTTCTAGCTGTTCAACGATTACCAAGAGAACGGTCTCAGAAGAATTATTTCACTTTGAGTCTAATAGGATAGAAAAGAAAGAGACACAACAGAAAATTATTAGAGAAGGCATTTCTGGAAGTCCTGAACTATCACTTGAAATATAAAACTCTATTCTCTCCATCTGACTGGAGAACGGCTGATAGCTTTGTCTTAAGTGATAACCTGTCAACTCTAAAGGAGGTAGGAGAAAAATCACATCTATTTCCACTCAGAACAGATAGCCAGTTCCAGTCTAGACTTCATATTGGTTGCACGTTTATCCGGCTTCTCCTGTGGTTGTATTACTCACTCATTGGTTACGCTTTCTTTTTCCCCAATAGTGACCCAATCTTGGTAGTTACCGAGCAATAAAGAGAACACAGATAGTCTCAAACTGTTCTAACCAAATCCTCCACCTCTACAATGGAAACTTAAATACTAATGACAATTAACAGTCGATTCCCCAAGTGTCTGTCCTTTCTCGTTCCACCTGACTCTCTCCTTTTGAGAACCTCCAGAAACTTTCCCCAACGCCATTTTAGTTATTATATTAACATCTTAGATTCCTACAGGTTTTTTTTCAAAAAATTGTCTGATCAAGGCAGTCTCGTATGTTTGTAACTTTTTCATTTCATCTAAGGATTTTCTTGCTAAAAAAGTAGTTAGTACTTCTGTCTATTCTTTAGAAGCAGACAATTAAATAGCACAAGAAAATCAAGGGGCAGCTATACAAAAAGCTGGGGGAAGGTTTTGGGAAACCTAAAAGAAAAACTTTACAGGAATTTTAAGATAACAAGAAACTTAAATCCCAGAAGTCCTCCAGGGAGAAAAAATACATCTCAAATCACTATAGAACAACAACAACAAAAGGCCAATATGTGGAGAAATGGCAGATGGAATGAAAGCCGACTCAAGGGTCTCTCTGATTGTATCCTGCAGGAAGACCACCCAAAATGACACAGTGAGAAGGTTAAAGTCCTAGCATACATGTATCTTTGTCCACTGCAGAGCTAAGCATAATAGAGCTAGCACAATTGTATTGCCACTCAGCTTGCTCTCTCCTTACAGTGCGTAGCAGTTCCAGTGCACAAGCCAAGTTTTCTAACAATACCCTTTATTAAACTGAGTTGAGTTTTAAATAGCGGGAAACATTCTATAGTACTGAAAATAATATTTAAATGAAAAATCATATTCCAAAGGTATATACAAATGAATTGGAATTATTGTAATGCTTAAATTATCTATAGAAGCCCAGTTTTTTCCCTTGCAATAGAAAGAACAACCAAGACTTAGATGCATTTCCTTTCTTATGGCAAACATATACTATGTGAAAACTGTCATCACTCAGATGAAAATATCAAAGAGTCATCAAATCCCCAAATAGCAATGTTTTAGAGAGTTTTTAAAAATATCAAGTTGCTCATGAGCAAATAATAAATGGAATTTTCATTTATAGTATATTTTATGGTTTTCTACTAAACAACAATGTGCTAAGCTGGAGAAACAATAACAAAAAACAAAGATGATCCCTTCCTTCACTGATTTCAGAGTATAGTGCTTCAATCCAAGTTAAAATCATACCTTCATTTGAAAACAGAACCCATTATGCAATTCTTCATCTAGCAAGATCTCTTAATAACTGACATTTCTGTAGCCTAGTGTGTACTGCCACTAACAAGTTTTGGGACCTTGGTTAAGCCACTTAACTTGTGGGCCTTATATTCCTTATGTGGAAAGTAAATGGATTTAGTTACATGATCACTAAGCTCTTTTGGCTCACCCAATCTAAATCTTTAAGATTTTTTTTTTTTTTGTGGACTACCTTCTTTAATCTTAATGATTATTTGCAGTGACAGAGGTAGAGAACGTGATTTGTGGAAGACAAAATAGCTAGAAAAATGCCAAGAGAGTGGAGAAAGTTGATTTCCAGACTTCTGGTTCAATGCCTGAGTGCTGACCTGACAGAGGATGTATCATTACACAACTCAGGGATAGGATTGCTGCTGCCTAGTTTAGTGACATCGGGCAGGTTGTTTCTTACCTCTGAGCCCTGGTTTCCTTATCTGAAAAACTGGAACATAACCTCACACTTACATAGGATGTTTTGCATCAAATAAAGTCCTCAAGCTAACCTTTATCCTGTAACAGAGGAAATAAGCGATACATAGTCATGGTATATAATGACAATTTTAACAAGACTATTGAGTTTTCTGTCGTTTTGCACCATGCCTAAAACCCAAGTTTTCCTTACAACTGACTCCTGCTGTACTCTCATTTCTCAGAAGAATAGGGTTGTGCTTTCATCCAAAACCAAATATGGCCATTTTTCCCCAAAACAATCTACTGAAGCAGGTAACTGGCAAATATGCCCTACTTGGAATATTTCCTAGAAATACTTCAATGACCAAAGAAAATAAAATGAAATTGTCATCTTTTCTGAACATGGTAAACGTGGTGATATTGACAATGCTGTAAAAAACCAATAGTTATTACCATAACTATTACAAATGATTATTGATTATACATTAACTACAAATTATGTATCTCTATTTGATAGTCAACCTCTACTCATTTTATCTTTTCTCCTTGTTCTGATAAAACCACAGAGAGTTTAAATGGTGTTGCTGCACAAGATTAAGAAAAAAAAAAGGCTTACACAATATATTTGTTATCAATGCTTTATTGTTGAAAACAAAATTGAAATTCTCTGGCACATAAAACAATTATTTCTACAAAAGGAAAGCCTACAAATCTTGATAATTTATACAAATAACAGTTTCTCAAAAAATAAAATTTTAATTTAGTAAACTTGTCTTGTGCTCTATATTTTTAGCACTGTCTGCAATAATCCACCATAAATCCCTGAGCAGAGACATTTTTTGATCATTTTCTAATACCCCCCACCCTTTAGCCTCCCCCCAAGTTGGTTGGTTACTAAGTCCAGCCTTGTAGTGAAAAGTGTCAGGGACATTTAGTTATTAAAGATCCATGCATTTTATGACACAGGCCCAATTATTAATGCTACTTGGGGACTGAGTCAATATGAAGTGCCTCTACTGTGCATTCAGTGAACCTATTAAGAACCAAGTCTTTGGAAGGAATAACAATAACAACAAAAAGACATAAAATGTTAAGCCTAGGAAATCATCATAGGTCAATAACTATTTAAATAAATACAAATGTTAGACATTGAATTAATCTCTATAGCCTTCTTATATAAAATTTCTTTTCTTTTTTTGTTTTTTGAAATTGCCAATGCACTAGAAGATGAAAAATACACTTCAACCCACTCTTTTGGTTTGACCATGGGTTTGTTGTTGTTAAATGTTAAATATCATTCTGAAAACACAGTGATTTAGTTATAATTTAACTTCTGGCCCTTCAATGAAATGTTTACAAAATAATATACATATTATAGGAGGGCCTTCTTATTAATGCCATCAAAAAATCTCTCTCACTACATTTGTCCTTCTCACAAAAACACTAATGTCATAGGAACTCTACGTTAAATTTTTTATCCCACTGTATTCAGATATATAGCAAAACATATAAAATATGGAGAAAACATAATGTGATGTATTTGCATGTCCAGCTTCCCTTTGATGGGGACGCCAATCATATATACATGGAGAATGAAAGAGAAAGAAAAACAGGTAATTTTCAGTTACAAAGAACTGGCTTAATGCACCAAGTTTTGTTTTGTTATTCTGCTATGGTAGAACAATAAATAAATAAATATGTAGGGTATAGCATAGCTACTTTCTCTATGAAGAAGTCAATAATGGACTAGTGTTATATGAAGTTAATTTTTAGTAGCAAAGTTTGACTGTAAGCCAAAAACTGCTCAATAAGTGTTTTTTCTCTACTTCGTTTATAGTCTTTTCCTTGTTGAAATGATTGCTGAAGTGGTTACTAACAGGTAATGAAATAAAATATCAAATTTGCTAGTGAAAAATAGTTTTCAACTGAGAAAAGCACTTGGCAGAAGACCTAGAAACACGTAGGCTAATGCTACACTCTATTGCAGCTAAAGATAAGTCATTTTTGACATCTTTCAGGAAGAGCGAAATAAGGTAAAAATAATTCCTTGAAAACTTGTCAGCATTACTGTTAGGTACGTATTAGAAAGAGATTACCATTTCATACCAACTCTTTCCAAACACTGAATCAATAGCAACCATAACCATACACTCCTGTGTGTAGATTTGATTTTTTAACCAGCAATATCTGGGAAGCACAAGGCATCTTCCCTTTTGTCTAACAGCCGTTGGTTAGTTATTGGAACAGGAACACTATTTATAAACTTCCCTTTCCCTTATCCTGTGTACGCATGCACATTAACCAGGAATAGCCATTTTAAAAGGTAATTTCAAAAGAATTAATATAATGAATTCTATTAGGCAGTTTGGGGGAAAATAGTAGCAACATTAAAATTAAAAAAAATGCCTGCCTGACACATTTAAGGCCTCCCCAGCCCCTCTCACAACACAAGCGGTGAAGTATGTTCAGCTCTACTCTCCCCAAATCCTTTTCAGAACACAAAAAGCGAATGATGTCCCAAAGCATGAAGACTGTGACATATAAATCATAAAACATCATGTGCCCTCGTCAAGAGACAATCGCAGATCCCAACAGATTCTGACACAGTATTTAAACAATAGTTTCCTAAGCTTCCGAAACTGGTAAGCAGGCTGTCCCAAAGAGGGAAGACAGCAGCGTCAGGACAACCAGCGGCTCACTGGGATTCACACTACGCTTTAATCACTCCCTATTAACAGCTTTACCTCAGCAGAGTACTGTGGCTGAGTGGACACTCTGACTTCCTCTCACAGTGTTTAGGAACAATATAATTTTGAGATTAGCTTTGAAAATGAACCAAATCTGTAACTTAGACTCCCCTCCCTTTTAAGAATGTCAAAAAATTCTGTTTTAAGTGCTCTGGTTTATAGTCTATGGGTGACAATCACATCCTCCAGGAGGTTTCCAATGACCCCCCACAGTTAACAGCTGTGCCAACAGCAAAGTGGATTCTCCCAGAAGTGGCAGTGACCTCAGTGACCTCTGCCCTGGTCTTGAAGTCCAAAATGCGTTCTTATCATAGCACTGCTGGGAAGTTCTGTCTGTTAACGAAGCCAGCTTTTGAAAATGGAGGAGGATGGGTTTCCGCTCCCTGTGTCAGGTCTTGGAAGTCTTTAAGCCTTGCTTTTCCATGATGTTCCAGAGTTTGCGGAGATTGGACTGCGTGATGACGTCATCCGGCTTGAGCTGCAGGGCCCGCAAGTAGTTGGCCTCAGCCTTCTGGAGTCTGCCGTTGAGGTGCAGGATGGCTCCCAGGTTCATCAGAGCAGCGGGATACTGCCACAAGAGAAAGGAAGGAAAACAATCAAGAGGCCATTTCCAGCTCTCCTTCATGGAAAACAAAAATCTTCATCCACTCATGCAAATGATTCCCTTATGTCTACAGGCATTGTGTGGAAGCAATTTAGCCATTTATACATTCAGATATAGATAACTAGGGAGAAAAAAAGTTTTCAAACAGCTGCTGTGTACTTTGTGCTTTAAATAGGATGGGCATCCAGAGAAATAGCATTTTTTTCTTTAATGAGAAACAGAGATAAATAAGGACCTAGTAACCTAGTCAGACTGTATTTTTGAGGAAAAAAGTTAAAAGTGATACAATTTCAGATGGAAAGAGTAAAATTTTTTTCAACTCAATGGCAAGAAATAAAAAATTAAGTGGGAAAAGTTGAAAAATCTATGTCCACTCACTATTTTCTCTTTTTAGCAATATTCCAAGCTTTTAATGCAAAACAATTAAACTATAAAATTTTACTGATGTTTTTAGGATAAAAACCCTGAAAAAAATTCCAATGCAACCACTTTAAAGTTCTTTCCAAACCTAAGTAGTTTAACAAGACAAAGTCCTTATTTTTAAAAGCCAAGTTTTTTTTTTTTTTAACTTCTAATGGTGGATGTTTACTATAAATATAACAAAGTAAAAATATATCAAAATAGATAAAATATGGCACTGGAAAGTGAAACCTTCATAAGAAAAGTTTCATTTTATTAAAAAGTAAGTAATTCTCATAGAATTTTCAGTAATGCATCATAATTGAATTATAGAACCATCATGTGGAAAAAAAAGTATAAAAAAAGGCCTGAGTGATGCAGTACTAGTTTAATACGAAGGTTTCCCTCCCCAGATTCTCAGAAATTAGCTAACAACAACAAAAGTTCCTCCGGAAAACATATTTTGCTTGCTATCTAGAAATAAAGGTTGTTCTGTTCTTGTCTTGTCCCTGGAACATTCTGGTTTACAGAGAACAGCTAATATTTTGGCAGTTACATAAAGGCATATTTCACATATCAGATACAATTATAAATGTTTCTGTTAGGATTATGCTTCCATTTTACAGATAGCATCAACTATTGTCCTTCAACTCTGTGCTACAACTTAAAATAGTTCATAATTATTTTTAAGATTTAGTATTTTCACAGGATTTTAGTATGAATGTGTTTTTCAGCTGCATTCATGTGATTCCAGTCTTTACTGTAGAAATGATTATTTCTGAACCAAAAACAATGCTAAGGGAGACGGTGGAATGGCTTAGAATAAGTTGAAAACTTTGAAAACTATGATCAGATTTGGACCGTAAGATACCTGAGTTTGAGTTTTTGCTCAACCACTGACTGTGACCTTGGTGAAGTCCCCTACCATATCTGTGCCCCAATTCATTCATTTGTGAAAGATATCACCTCAACTTCTTTGCATGCTGTTAGAGAGATACAATGAGAAAAATAAACAGATACATATAGCAGAGTGCAGGTGTAAAGCAGACACACTGCAGATGTCAAGATCTCTTTTCCTTGTCTCATTTTCCTTGAGCTCTTGCACATCCCTGTTTGTGATTTTTTACACTGCTGTACAGCCTTTAAAGTTTTTACTTCAATGGCTACATAATATGTCTCTGGATGTGTAACAAAATTTTCTTAAATCTTCAACTACTAGGAATTATTTTCAAACTTTTCTACATCCTTTTTTCTTTTCCAAAAATAATGTTGCAAATATAAGCTACTCCTGACCTTCAAAAATCTTTTGGTCAGGATGACTCCACACTTATCAAGAAAAATACAGATGGTCAGTTTCTAATTTTAAATGGCAATCCAAATAAACATAGCTCTAAATTACATGTGCGGTGAAAAGCTCCACACTGGAAACCGAAAATACCACCACCTACTCTGTCTTCCTGTAAGAACTGTGTAATCATATCACTGTTTTTATCTCCAGTTCCTTGATGCTTGGACACATTTCTGAATTATGTCTCCGCTCAGCGCTTAGCACAACTATCAATAAACAGCTGCTAAACTGACGGTGAAGTGTGCTCACAGCCTGAATTACTAGAGATGCTAAGTAGATAAAATGCTTAGACTTTCTGCTACCTGAGTGGGAAGAGAGGAAGCAGTGAGGGAGAACCACTGCTGGAGACCATTCCTTACTAACCAGAAATGGAAGAGGCCCAGGGATGAGGCTGAGAGAAACCAGATGGCTCCGTGGGACAGTCGTTATTTCCTGAATCACTTTATTACCAAAGTGTCTGTTCTTACAGTGTCTGTATCTATAACTGCAACTCAAAGGGATTATTAAAAACACTCAGAGGTTATGGAGTCAGGCTGCCTAGGTTCAAGTGTCAGCTTCACCACAGAGATGTGCACACTTGAACAAGATGGGTGAGGGGGCCGGAGACCTCAGTTTCTCCTACAAATGGGAAGACAACAGTACTTGCTTCATAGGATTTCTGTGGATGTTATCTGAGAACACATTTTGTCTTTTTCTACTTCTTCTCCCTCCTTCTCATCAATTCAAAAACACAAAGTAGAATCTCCTTGTGAGTGTGCCTGAACAACCAGTGAAGCCAAAGGTTGAAGATTTTTGAACTGGCACTATCATTACTAGATTTCTAGATTTTTAAAGGTTAAACCTGTAAGAGATGGATGTAAAAATGGCTGGTGAAGCATACCTTGCCACATAAATAGGCCTATCATTTGCTAAATTGCAGCCTGAGGCTCCTCTGTCCTTGGAACACTTTGGAGTTACCTAGCCACAAACAAATTATGAAAAAAATTTAGTATTTTAATATTATTCTAAGAAAACACAATCAAGAAGTTAAATCTGTTATGATGAATGAGTTCTGAATGCTAATTATAATGGAATGTTTGTAATAACTTTAATTTTGCATTATCCACACTAGTATTTACTCATTAAACAAAAATAATCATAAATTGATATTATGAAGTTAATGTGGGATAAAAGATCTCAAGGAAGCTTACATAGACTCATTAATTGCTTTCCCTAAGGACTAAAAATATATGTAAGCTAAAAGTGTGCATATTTAAGAACATCATTCAATATGTTTAAGCAGCTATACATTTTAGGTTCAGCTGTAATGCTATGGTTTGAATGTAAATGTCTATTTCAACAGAATAAATTTTTTTAATTTTAAAAACCTACAAATGTACATAATGCTTAAAACATCACTATAGCTTTCTTATTTGTGTGAATAGAAACTGATAGAATCTACATACAGGCATGCTAAAATGTGACCTCAGTCATGAGTATCATCACTCTACATAATGGCTTTGAAAGTGTCAACCATTATTTTGACATAAACAATATCACGTGTTTGTTAAAAATTTATGAATGAGACTGTATACAGTCCCTAATTTTTCTTACATGTTTTTCTGTCTTCAAAGACAAGGCTTTAACTTTTAAGCTTGTCATGTCTGTGTCCCCACAGTAGTGCTAGGGACATTTAATGGGTGTGCACTGGGCTGAACGCCTTGAGGTCTTCTAGCTGAGCTACACAAATTGTATTTCAGGGAGTTGCTCCAGCATCATTTGGGAGCTTGATAGAAATGCAGAATTTCAGGCTCCACCTACTGAATCAACCTGAATTTCAATAAGACCCTCAGGTGCTTTGTATGCTCATTAAAATTTAAGAAGAACGGTTCTAAAGGTCACTTCTAGATCATAGATTATATCATTTTATAGCTTGTGTGATTAAATTTTCCTGTAAGAAATTATAATGTACAGAATAAAGTATGTCATATCAAATGTCCATCTTCTCAAAAAGCAGGATTCTTCTCTTGGTCATGCAATTATTTAAGTTAGCAAATGTTCAAATAACAGAAGCCGTAAATGATTGTTATTACACAGAAAGAGAGGGTATGAAAAGCCTTTTGATAATCAAATAAGAGCATGGAAAGGCTTCCAAACAGACTTAAAGTCTACCTAGCCATATGATCAAAATGCAAGAATTACAGGTGACTGGCTGTCTGATTGCATATTGGTGTCATTGTTCTCTGCCAGCTGTAACTTGTGGGCTGGGGAACAGAAACCCAACCACAACTGCGGATGTCTTCCCCTACGCACATCCTCTTTTATTAAAGACAGCTGATGAAACTTTCAGCATGTTAAACCAAGGCATTCAGCAGCTTGCAGCCCAGTAACATGGGGCTCCTGGCTCTGTACAACAAATGACACCACCTCTTGCTTCACAGACTAGAAAGAAGAACCAGATCTTTGTTTCCTTGAAGAGGACAGATGCTTTACATCAAAGGGGCTGACTGGCAGACATACTGAAGCGGCACATGACGTCGTTTTCAAGTCTCTAGGGCATTCTGCCTTTATTGTATTTTACTGTGGTCTTTGGCTTACTTCTCCAACATCGATGGAAAAACATAAAATTAAAATAATGGATGTATATTGGAGTGAGGTAGAACAAAGGCAAGATTCTGGGGGTCTGATTCTACAGGGTGCCCAAAAAGTTCTCATACATAGGGAAAATATGAAGTTGTCACTAAATGTACCTTTATTTACAAAATTTTGTTTAAGGTCCTTTGGGCTCCCAAAGAACCCAGCTAAGTTCACAGTACATCCTGAACACACAGGATTAGAGCACAGTCATTCCTCTGGCTGTAGCCTCTCCTTTAGCCTTGGTAAGAAACCTATGGAGGAGAAGTAGTGAGACCACAAGAGGATGTAGGATTGGGCATTCTTGTTTCTGTTTGGAACAGGATTAAAATATAGAACACTGAAATGTAGATTTCTGAAAAGAGGACTTGGGTGGAGCCCAGAGAAAAGAAAAGAAACAAAAAAGGGATTGGTTGAGATGTTCTAACTAGGCAGGAGCTGGAAACCCATGTAGAAGACCCCTCTCTGTATCCCATTAGTCCCTCTGGCCTCTTTCCTTTTATGAAGGATAGTGAACAGGCAAATGAAACCATGGAAAAGATGAAGATAGCTATAGTCCACCGATATTTCTAATATTACAAGTACATTTATTTCCATCCAATGGATCTACTCATGTTGCTGAAATTATCCAGAGTTGTATACTTACTGTTGAATGAAAAAAAATAATTTTTAAGAATGACTGACATTAGCCTTACCTAGTCATTGCTCAATTAATATACATTTTTGGGGTGTTTTCAAGATAACCGCCTTCAACTTTCCTTCTGAACATAATTTGAAAACTTAATGAGTTTGCATAACCTGAAATTTTTAATGAATTCTTGGTCTTTTAAAACTAGGTACCAAATAACTTAATGAAGTCTGTGTACTGGCATTCAACTGTATTCAGGTGAAATTGCTTACCCAATTGGATTTACTGGGGCAGCAACTCTACCACGATGCTTAAAAATTAATGGCATGAACATTTTAAGAAACATTAATGAAAAAGAGTCTTTATGCATAAATTTAATGATCTATTTGTGCCTTATACATGGCAGATATTTAATAATTATTGAATTAAACTGTTAGGCTTATGGAAAAAGCATAACCTGTACAGAGACAATATTAGATACTTTCTTCCTTTCAGTTCCTGTATCACTGCTCCTCCTCTGTTTCACTGGCAGGCTTAATGGTCTGATACCAAGCTAGAAACCTGAATAAATTATCACGATTCCACCTCACACACATACTCACATCTAATCATTAAGTTTTGGTAACTTTACCCCCAAAATCTCTTTTAAATCTACATTTTTCTGATTGTATACTGCTCCTTTCTTTCAACTTGGTTTAATCGAATCTTCTTTTCATGGGATTATTTAAATAAAATTATTTTGACACAAGAAAACAATAAATGAATAGGTAGCTGAACAGATTAGATTGCTGGTGTGAATAAACACATGAGTAAAGCCATACGCAAGTTTTTTTCTTTGTTATGTTTTATGCATACAAAAATTTAAGAGAACACGACAAACACCATGTACTTGCCTAACAAATACAACTCTATAAACACAATCAAAGCCCCCGAGTCTCTCATTGTTCTATTCCTGACCATTTCCCAAAGAAAACGCTATCCTGAAATTGGTATCTGTCATTCCAGTGCTTGTTTTACACTTTCATTGTCTGTGTACCCATAAAAAATGTAAATATTTTTTAAGTTTTAATTTCATAGACTTGGCATCATCCATCATGGAGTGCCATTCTGCTAAGCACCCCATCTGGAACTTCAATTTTTTGTTCAATATTTTTTTTTTCAGATTTATGTATCTTGATATGTGTAAGGTTTAGTTCTTTCACATGAATTCCATTGAATGACTACCTTCTCTTAAGGATAGAGTACAGACTCTTTAAAAGAGGGCTGCCATCAATATTCTTGTACATATCTCCACACATGCTTATGGGAAAGTTTCTCAAAGTGGAATTACTGGATCACAGTGGATCTTTGACTGCTAGATATTACCAAATTGCCCTTCAAAGTAGTCGTATCAAAATGCATTAACATCGACATGTAATAGGAGTCCCTTTATTCCATATCTTTAATTACACTAGTCTAACTTTTTAATTTTTCCTGAATTGAAAGTTGTAAAATAGCACAGGTTGGGCATTTCAAATCTGACAATCCATAATCCGAAATGCTCCAAAATCCGAAACTCTTTGAGTGTGGACCTAATGTTCACTCACCAGAGGATTTTGCATTTTAGGATTTGGGATGCTCAACTGTTAAGTATAATACAGCATTCCACAATTAGGAGAAGAAATCTGAAAGCCAAAACACTTCTGGTCCCACACATTTTGGATAAGGGATACTCAACCTGTATTTTATTGTGTACTTAGTTTCTTTTCCCTGATTGCTAGAGAGGTTAATAACAGTTTCTTAAGTTTACTAGCTTTTTATATTTTGTCTTCAGTGACTCACCTGTTCTTAATATCTGGACAGAGTAAGTTTTGTGAGAGTTTTTACCTAGTGATATTTGAAAGATATGAACACAGAGCCTCCGCTACCCCAAAACAGGTCCTAAGTAGGACTGCCTGCCCTGATGCTTCCCAAGACTGAGAACCAGATAATCATTGCTTCTACAAAGAACAATCTGCTATAAATGAAATGGAGAATGCTTGATATAGGCTCACTTTCAGTGGGGGTGAGAGTGACGACAGATATCCGGCCAGCCAGAAGGTGGGCCTCGAAAGGGGGCAGCAGGATCCATTGGAATTGCACAGTCGCTACGGGAAATCCTGGAGGAACGTATATGGGAGAATGACGGCAGCCCCAGTCTAGCCCGGCATGCAGTAGAAACCCTTCTTTATAACCTCTCTGTCTTTATCCAGATTCCCTGTTTTCTTCTTAGTTCGTTTGTCAGGTACAAGAAAATAATTTCAGATGAACAGCATGTTTCATATTTTACCTCTCTTTGCCACTTACCATTTGGCTGGCACCAGGTAAGTTTAACATCTCGTTCCATTCCTAAACTCTATCCGCCTCTCAAGATTCTTCTCACCTTCAGTTTCTTCCTTTCTCCAATCTATCTCCCACCTGACCATTGTCTTTCTAAAACACAAACGGTGTTTTAGAGGTTTCAATCTGGGCATAAAGAATAGATTCCAGACTCTTCAGCCCGGTAGTAAGATGCCCTTTACAACCCGGCACCTAAAATAATCTCTCAATGTACATTCTCCCTGAGCCATAGGAAACTTCTATTTCTGCCATATGCTCTTTTGAGAAATCATTCCTTATCACAGACTGCAAAGTCCTTCTTCCATTCTCTCTTTGACAAATTTCTGCTCATTTTCAAAAAGATTTTAACCATCTTTTATTCATAGCTTACTTCTTTATGTTCCCACAGTACTGTCTAGATGCGTAAATTGAAACACTTAACTATGATGAATTACAGTTACTTTTTATAAGTGTCTATCTTCTTTGCTAGAAGGTAAAAAAGACAGTGAATTCATTTTAATTGTCTTTATATTGCTAGTGCCAGGCGTCGGCATATGAAAGAAACTCTCAATGAAGCCTTGCTGAAAGACAACAAATTTTTAGGATTTAGCAGAAGGAACTGACCTAGGAGAGTTAAATTCTATACTTATCTCAATGTAATTTAACAAACATTTAGCGAGCACCTATTATATGCCAAGGTCTCTGCCAGACACTGGATAAACAGTAAGAACAATATATTTTTTAGTCTGTATCTAGCTTTAGCTAACTTTACATGCACCTTGGCATTTATTACAAGCTATTTGGAGGTGTACATTCATTGTCTCATTGATGTCCCTTGAACTTAAGAAGTAGGCGAAACTGTTATCCGTGCATTGACGTAAGCACCATAGAGGACTGCGCAGATCAAGGACTGCCCTAAAGGAGTTATAGTCCTGTGCATGAATACAAGTTCTTCTATTCCAAAGAATAAGGCATGTCTACAAAGGAAATATTAAGACAGCTGTGTGGGAGCGGCGAGGTTATTTTCTTCTGGGTATGAGGATACTAGATGAGATTCATTATGAGGTTGCTTGAGTCCTTTATACTTCCAGAAGGAGAATGGTACATGAACTTTTAATATTGGCAGGTCTCACCAAAATCCATTTGTTACTTTTTAAAAGTGTTTTTAGCAGACTGCTCAGGGCAGAGCCAGGAAAGGAGGGTAGCCCTAATATAGGGGAATCTGAATTTCAATTATTTTGGAGATTAAGCTGTCAATAGTGATATCTATGATGTTAACCCTTCTAGGACCAAAGCAAAGTGGAAAAGTTAATCCTTATTAAAATGTAATATTAATACAATAAACCAAATGATCTTCAGAACATGATATAATGAAACAAAACCCCACAAGCAATGCAACACTCTAAATTCAGAAATTATAGATTTTTGTAGTCGTATTTTGACTACACTCATATTTTGAAGAAAGCATCTCTGCAAATAGCTTCACCAAATGGTAGACAGAGCAAGGGAAAACAATGTAGAAAACCTAGCAATGGCAAGGCAAATTCTGACAGATAATAGAAATGATTCATTTCGATTCTCAGTTTCAACAAAGTATTTGTGCTTTTGAAATAGCTTTGAATAAAACAAAACAAATACAGGTGACCAGTAAGACAACGCTGGATTAAGGGAGTAGTTTCAGTTTGTCAGTGCCGCATTTTATCCTCTGTACTGAATCCTTCCCTCCTGCATCTGCCCCATCCCAGTGGGTATTACAAGAATGTTCATTTAACTTTTATGATGGGTATGATTGTCACAATGTGGAGCACTATTCATTTCTATGGTGAGCAAAATGCCAACAGCTGTGGTTTGGGGAATATCAAACAGTGATTTTAACAGGATAATTTCAAAGGTGGTAGTTCTTTCTAGTAGTGTATTTTAAAGTGTATTTACTAAATTAAGAATATGACCCAGAAAATAGTCTTCGCTTAAGATGATCCTATTTCAAAGCTGGGTTTACTGATGTCCTTAATTTCACAGGAACATCTTTTAAGTGATCCGAATGGAAAACCTAGATCCTAAGCCACCTAACTTTCACTCATAGTTTTTATAAAACTCAATCAGTACACTATCTTAATTTCTAATAAGCATACAGGTAATAACTGGAATAAAACTACTAAATAAAGGTTTTACATAAGTGAGAAAATATCTGATGACTCACACAGTACATGGAGATTGGAAAAAGGATGAGAATAAGTAGAATTTAAGAAATTTAGAAGAGAATATGCACAACTGGCAAGCATCATTTATTATGTCTAAAACACCAAGAGCTGTCTGCCCTTACTAATCTAAATAGCTGCTACGAAACCCACAGCACCTTCTTTTCTTTTGAATCAAAGTCCTTGTCTGTTTCTATTTGAAACATGATTTAAGCAATATAATTCATTCTACATTTTCTTTTTAGCATGAAGTTTGGGAAGGAGGAACGTGTGCGTGCTTTCTCCATCACAGTCATGTTACACAGAAGGATTTCCAGCTGTACAGGCCATCCACATGTGTATGTGTGAGGCATGAGTTTGAATAAATTTAATAAAATGACTGCTCGTTCCAAGGGGTTGGATCGTGTCACTGGAATAATCATGCTGTTATTAAAATGTACTTCAGAGACATGTTGAAAATTGAGATTTGTGCTTACAATATTTAAGAACTCAACTGTCATGGAGAATAGAAGCAGAGATGCATTTTCCCCTGAACTTTCTGCTATGTGAATTAATCGTCGGAGAGATCTGCATATGCATACGTATGTTAGATACATATACATATATATCTAATAACAGCAAGAGGTACAGATATACTACCATGTCCAGGGACATAATAAAAGGTATACCATAGTAAAGACTCAACAGACGCTATAACAATCAAATTCAGGAGAAATTTTTAATCAATGTGTATTATTTCTCTAATTGCCTACTATGTTTGCCAAGCGAAGCTTTGAACCGACGGAGTTCGACTGAGAGATATTAGTTTGCATACTGTGGAAATGACAGATTTGTTCCTGAATAGAACTTATTGTAAATATTCATTCGTGTAAAAATTATGAAAATGAGCATGTCAGAGACCTCAAATATTAATAGTAGATTAAAATGAAATGTAAGTTAGGAATATACATTCTAAAGATGGTTTCTCAGTCAGTTCTGATTGCTATAACAGAGTACCACGGACTGGGTGGCTTAAACAACACAGGTTTATTTCTCACTGTTCCTGGAGTCTGAAAGTCAGAAATCGGGGTGTTAGCATGGTCAAGTTCTTGGCAAGGGTCTTCTTCCTGGTTACATCCTCACATGGCCTTCCTTGGTGTGTGTGCACACAGAAAAAGTCTTCCTGTGTATTCTTTTTATAGGGCTTTACTTCTATCATGAGGACCCTACTCACATGACCTAATTACCTCCCAAAGGCCCCACCTCCAAATATCATAACATTAGGGTTTCAACATATTAATTCTAGAGGGACACAAATATTCAGTCTATAGCAGATGGGTAGGAATTGTCTTTTCCTCTTACAAAGCAGATGGTGACTATGGTGTGAACAAGCAGGATTAATGCAGGGGTGACAGTTTCATTCAGAGCAATCACATTTCAACATGACATTAGAAAACAGCAACTGTCCATCTGCAGAATGAATATGAAGAAGCACGTTTCGCTGAGCAAGTTCACAACAGTCTTCAAGCACACGGCAAATGGAAAGTATTGCGAATGCTCTGAGTTAGGATGACCAGATCGAACATAACAGGCAGGAACATAGCAATTCCTACAGAAACTATAAATCTTTCCAGGAACTAAAAATAAAATGTAAACACACTGTCTGATGTGTGGCATTCTATTTGCACTTTTATAGGGCCAAGACTTTGTTGATACATGCTCGGAAAAATAATGATGCAAGGGCTTGGCACGTAATTTCAGAAAATATTTCATCAGGACACATCAATCAAGGTGAAGCCATGCTATACTCCAAGCCAATACACTTGTCAAGGTGTCACACCTGCTGACCATGTAAAGATAAATAAACGTGGCTCTTGTGTCTAAGCTCACGGCAATTCAAGGGAGGTTTAATGATAGAATTTCTGCTACTCACATAATATAAGTTCACATATCACCCTCAAGATCTCTCCATTCTATTGCACATTTTGCCTTTATTTCTGATCGTATCTGAAATTGTCACAATCAGATTGCATCAATCATCTCCTAAGTTAAAGCATGTATAGTCGGCATATTTGATATCTGTAAGAAGGTTTTAAAGACTGGCTTCATGGCATTTTTATATAAAACTAAATTTCTTTATTTTTATAAATTTAAGGGGTACAAGTGCAGTTTTGCTACATGGATACACTGTGTAGTGGTGAAGTCTGTGCTTTTAGGGTAACTATCAGCCAAATAGTGTACATTGTACCCATTAAGTAATTTCTCATCCTTCAGCCCCCTCCTACCCTCCCACCCTTACAAGTCTCCAAGGTCTATTATTCCCTTTCTCTATGTCCATGTGTACGCATTATTTAGCTCCCGTTTGTAAGTGAAAACATGGTATTTGACTTTCTATTTCAGAGTTATTTCATTTAAGATAACAAAGTCTAATTCCATCCATGTTGCTGTAAAAGACGTGATTATATTCTTTCTTATGGCTGAGTAGTATTCCACATTTTCTTTATACAAACATCATCTGCTGATGGACACTTAGGTTGATTTCACATCTTTGTTGTTGTGAATAATGCTGAGATAAACATAAGAGTACAGGTGTTTTTTTGTTTTGTTTTTGAAATAGGATCTCCCTCTGTGGCCCAGACTAGAGTGCAGTGGTGCCATCAGAGTTCACTGCAACTTCAAACTCCTAGACTCAAATGATTCTCCTGCCTCAGCCTCCAGAGTAGCTGGGACTATGGGCACATGCCACTACACCCAGCTCATTTTTCGAATTTTTGTAAAAACGGGGTCTTGCTCTTGCCCAGGCTGGTCTTAAACTCCTGGCCTCAAGCAATCCTCCCTCCTCAGTGTAGGTGTCTTTTTTATATAATGATTTCTTTTCCTTTGGGTAGATATATTGAAAGAAAGACTTCATTAAGACATAGTCATCATACTATCTAAAGTCAATGTGAAGGAAAAATTCTAAAATAAGCAAGAGAAAAGCATCTATCAACTATAATACAGAATTTGCATTGCTTTTACCTAATCTACCAATGTTT
>CAUYSK010045046.1:0-11345 GCA_963575035.1 Avahi laniger | reverse complement strand
GTCTTTTGTTCTTTTGGGTAGATGCCCAGTAATGGGATTGCTGGATCAAATGGTAATTCTACTTGTATCTCTTTAAGGTATCTCCATATTGCTTTCCATAGAGGTTGCACTAGTTTGCAGTCCCACGAGCAGTGTATGAGTGTTCCTATCTCTCTGCATCCACGCCAACATTTATTGTTTTGGGACTTTTTGATACATGTTTTTAGAAATAATTCTATTGCACACTTAATAGACTGCACTATAGTGTAAACATAAATTTTATATGCTCTGGGAAACCAAAAAACTCATATGATTCACTTTATTGCACTATTCATTTATTGCGGTGGTCTGGAATGGAACCTGAAACATTTCCAAGGTATGCCTGGATTGCATTTTTGAAAATCACTAAGAGAGCAGATTTTAAGTGTTTTCACCACAAAAAATGTGATAAATATGTAAAGTAATGCATGTGTTAATTAACCCAATTTAGCCATTCCATAATATTTCATAATATTTTAAAAACATCATGTTGTACATAACAAATATATACAATTTTTTGGTAAACTAAAAAATAAATAATTTTTTTTTTAAATCAAAGACGTGGAGAACAGAGGTACAGGCTTTTTTTTTTTCTTTCTTTCCTTTCTTTTTTTTAACAAAATGTCAACTTCTTCACCCATGAATAGAGAATGCACCATTAAGGACAGAGCCATATTGGATAATTTTCTAATTTGTCACTTTCTAGTAACTGACTATTAGCAGGAACTTTAATAGACTCAGAAGTCTTTTCTTTCCTCTCATGTATATACTTTCACATTCCATAATTTGCCTGCTTCTGAGGACTGATGCCAAGATCTATGCGTACCAGGCTACCCTGATAACCAGTTTCAAACTTGGAGTTAGTCCTCTCAAACTCTGCTGCTGATATGCCTGGGAGCTCAAGGCAGAGAGAGTGAATATACTTATTAATATTTTATTTGTAAACATCTCTCATGATAGGATTAAGGATGAACTGGGGAAATAAGCAGTAGATGACAGTACAGTTATTTGGGTTCCTAACTGGAGGGATGGCCATATGCTAGGAATACTGTTTAGTGGGTCCATGCCAACTGTTCAAATATTTTACAGGTCCTGCACTAGACTCTGCTGTCACTCTTATCAACATTCCAGATGGGGACATAGTAACCTGCTGAAGTTAGTGATGTACCAAGGCTGACTCAAACAACTCACATGTTAAATGACAGAATTAAGATATAAAAAAGAAAAGGAAAGAAAATGTTCATAGGCTGATATAAATGAACAGGGTTAGTGTAATAGAAATAATTATGAATTCTGAATTTAAGAGCAAAAACCAGATTGAAATATATAATATAGAGCCAGCCCATATTTTAAAAAATGAGTATTACTACTAATCATCAACTGTAATATTTGTGGCTCCCCCAAGAAAATATGTTATTTTCTGTGTTACTGATATGACTTCAGTCCTCTGCTCAAAACTGTGTGCTAAGCAATGAATGCTTAAGACAAGAAAGAAATGATCCCAACTGATTATATAAAGAATGAATAATTTATGAGTCAAGAATTTTCCCTGTACAACTGAAGATATTCTTGGTGACATCAAAGCATTTAAAAATCAGAGAAAGGGAATACATGTATTTTCTGTGCAATCTGAAAGAGAAAAGTACATCTTAGTCAATTAAGATCTTTTGTAATTAACTCTATTTGGTATCTAATAAACCAAATGATGTCCATACCAATGGACTTCCTGAATGTTCCGTGGTGATGCTGAGCCACAGCAGTGCATAAAATGAAGGATGCAACTCTTCATTTCTTTTGTTTTTGATATTTTTCTCCTTGACCTTTCCTCTCCTTATAAAACTCCCAGAATTGTAAAAAAATGTTTACAGTTAAGAATACAAATAAAGAAAAGATCCCAGTTGTTTTTCCTCTGCTATTCAAACTCTTTGAAGACTCCAAAGAGATGAAACAAAAACAAAAAAGAAGCAGAGAAGACCTAGTATCTGTTTCCCTACTTAGAAACAATAGTGGTAAACCTCACAAAGGAACAGCCAGGACCCAGATTAGGTCTGTGTGGCTAAGGGTGAATCTGATTACTCTCCACACTGCCATAATTTAGCATGAGCTGTAATACATGAGTGATTCACAGAAAACAAAACTGGGAAAACATAACTTCCTAATTATAGAAGGGTACATAGCACCTGTAAATTATTATATCCACATTTTAAAATTTGAGTTTCATGTGAATGTGATTATAAAGTTTTCGAGATACTTTGGTATGCATTATGTCATTTCACTCTCTTTTCTGCTGTATTCCTAATTTTTACCTGTAATTGAAAAGATTTTTATATCTGTCATCCTAAAAATTCAAAAGCAAAGTATCTAAGAATTACTTTGTACCCACCAGGGGTGGGGAATGTGAGGCCTCAAGGCCACCTGTGGCCCTCCAGATCCCCACGGGTGGCCCCTCAACCAAATCCAATCTTTACAGAACAAATCCTTTTAATAAAGGATGTTTTTATTAAAAGGATTTGTTCTGTAAAATTTGCATTCGGTCAAAAGTTCATACTCAAGGAACTAGAAGGCCACATGTGGCCCCAAGGCCGCAGATTCCCCAGTTGCTATCGCCTCTGTCTGCATTCTTCCACCAAAGTTCTTGAAAGAACAATGTATATTCAGCATATAATCACATATGTTTTCCTTATGGTCAACTTCCTTCTTGCTATTCTTTTGGTTCTCTTCAAACTCCACATTCCTCCATTGAAAACTGTTTGCTCCAGCCACCAATAAACTCTTCAGAGGAATATCCAAGAATATTTCAGTAGTGCTCATTTTGGAAAACTTCTCAGCATCAATGGATAATGTTGATTACTTTTACCTACTTATCACCTTCAGCTTTTTAAAACTATTCTTTTAACTGCCATATAACTGCATTTTCCTTATTCTTCTTTTATCTAAGGCTTCATTGGTTCATTCAATATTCAAGATATACCAGAAATTGTCTAGACCCCCACCCCAAAGGAGTCCACATCAGACAGTAAGCACACAATTCTCCCTCTGCCTGTCATGCCTTAAATTATGATATTGTCTGGAGTCTGCCCCTAACCGGCTTGTATTTCTCTGTAGTGTCTCTATCTGTAATCTGAGCTACTACGATGGCTTTAACATGCCTTTTAACAGAGCGCCTTTCCCACACGTATGTAGCTTGCACTTAGCTGTCTTCACCAGCATTCTTGCATGGACCTAAAATGTATCAGATCTGCACATCTTCCTGTGTTTCCTAATCATTTTCTGGAATGAGCAGTATTAGAGATATCCTTATGAAGAAAATATTAAGCAGAGATGCATCATTTCTTTGTTCAGCAGATTAACAACAGAGACTTTTCTGAAAGGTGAAACTCATTTTCCTTGCCTTCACCTGGGAAGCAGCATGTTTATTCTCTTGTTGAGAGTTGTAGTCATTTTGGCTAGCGAGCATCAGGTCACACATAAAAATGGCAACCCTAACCCATTTGAGCCAGTCTTTTCTCAGCCATTAGGCTGAACTGAAGTAATATGTGACAATAATAAACGTCAGAATAAATGGAAACTCATGTCAAGAAGACATTCAATCAGTAATAAGCTGTATGACCATGAAATCTCATATTAAGCTTTTATTAGCCAGAGAGCTATGTTCAAATCTCTATAAAGTCGGAATAAAGGAAATCACTAGTTACACGATACTTCTTTCTTATAGACAGTTAAATTTGGTGGAATGAAAGGAATTTCGAACTTGATAGCCCAAAATCCAATATTGAATCTTTATTAAGTTACTTCTTTGGAAACAAAAAAGAAAGAATATTGCTTATTAAGATTTTATTTTCTCATGTTACCAAATAAATTGTTATACAGGACTTTGCGGATGTAAAAACTAAGAATACTGTAAGAGTTCTTTACTTTTGAAACATTGAAAATTAGGTTCTTGGAGCTGGAATTACCAAACAAGTACTCATTCTAGAAGCATGGTAGAGACTATATTTGCATCTGCTAAAACAACAATCCTAGAGCTTTTTGGTCTCAGAGCTCCTTCACACTTTTAAAAATTACTGAGAACCCCAAAAAGCTTTGTTTATGTATATTGTATATATATCTCTATTTACTATATTAGAAATTTTACACTGAGAAAATTTAAAAACATTATTTATTCATTTATTTAAAGTAATAATAAATCTATATGTTAGTAAAGCAATGTATTTATGAAAATAACTATATTTTCTAAAACACAAAATAATGAAAGAGTGACATTGTTTTATAGTTTTACAAATCTCTTTAATTTTTGATTTTATAGAAGACAGGTGGATTCTTATATTTGCTTTTGCATTTAATCTGTTCCAGTATCACATGCCATGGATTCTCTAGAAATTATGAGAGAAGAGAGAGATAAGCGAATAATGTCTTAGTATTACTATAAAAATAATTTTAACTTCATAGAACTCATTAAAAGTTCTTAGGGACCTCAAGGAACTCTGGACCATATTTCCAGAACTGCTGGTATAGAAAGTAATAAATGTGCCTGTGTTGTCAAGTATGAGGACCTATTTTTTAAAATTCTTAAACTATTTTTAAAAACATATTTAAATGCTTGAATACTATACAGCAAACATTGTAAAAAATATTAACAGTTTTTCATATTTTCTTCAGACCCTTCTCTATCTTCTTACAAAGAAAAAATAATTCCCTACTCCAAATTCACTACATTTTATCCTTTTTCAGATACAAAACTAGAAGGACTTCTTTTAAAATTTCAAATTTTCTTTTTCCTCATAGTTGTTGCAAGTTAAATATTTAGTAAGAAATATACAGCAAAATGGTGTTATGAATTATGTAACACTTTCAAAAATGGATTTTATTAATCATAATATGATTTTCGTATCATTAAAAAACTATATATGAAAAATACATTAATTTGGTGCTTAGGCAACGCACCAAGCACAGATATATTTGTGGAAAGCCTGTGCTAGTTTCGTAGTTCCCCAGGGTTCCGTGTTCCCTGTGTTAGAAATAACTGAATTAAATGATCTACAAGATACACGTCAGAACATACATACACACACACACAGACACACAGACACACACAGACATATACGTAATTCCCAATAACAATTTTAATCCTAAAAAAACCTAAAGCTGCCTCAGACATTATAAGGCAATTTAATAGGGATATAAATCATTTGGAAGAAGAGTATGATAAAATAGTATTAAGAATTCATAATTTTTGAACCATAAGTTCAGTGATCTTTCCAACATTGGTGATCTCATTTCATATCTCAATGGAAAATTTACCAAAAATTTCAAGAGAGAAACATATTACTAAAATATGTTGTTAATATAGAAAATTACCAAAACACAATGGAAAGATAATTATAATATTATCATAGTTCACACCCCAACCTAAACAAAATACATTCATAAAGACTTGGTAAAAGTTGAATTCCTTTTTGTCAATTAGTGCAAGTCTAATAAATCATAAGACTCTGCTTGTCATTCCCATTACCACATTATAAACCCAAATCTTTCCTCTGTTGTTGGCAAATACAACTTCCCAACACATTTTCTGGTTTTACATTAACTACTACAAAAGAAGGAATACAAAAAAAGACATGATAATATCTATAAAATTATAACCAAATATGGCCCAATCTCATGATTTCGGGTATGCAGACATAGGACTCAGACAAATTTTATTCAACAAAAATAAAAACCTTCTATGTGAACAACAATGAACTAGGTGTTTGCTATTGTTTGAATATTTGTGTCCCCTTCAATTTTATGTTGAAACTTAATCCTTAATGTAATAATTTTTATAGGTGAGGCTTTTAAGAGGTGATTAGATGGAGGCTTCATAGATGGGATTAGTGCTTTATAAGAGAGCTGGAGGGAACTAGCTAGGCTCTTTTTACTCTTCTGTCCCTCCGGCCATCTGAGACATAGTGTTCATCCCTTTGGAGGATGCAGCAAGAAGCTGACATCTCGGAAACAGAGAGCAGTCTCGCCAGACACTGGATCTTTTGGCAACTTGATCTTGAACTTCCCAGCATTCACACTATGAGAATTAAATGTTTGTTTATTATAAATTTCCCAGTCCCAGCATTTTTGTTATAGGGGCACTAACAGATTAACACATTGCTGTTGGGAATACAAATGGCATATAAATACTCCCTGCACTCAAAGAATTTAAATATAGTTAAGGACATGAGATAAACATAAACAATAATACAAGATAATTTATAATTTATATAAGATAATTTACACCATAATTTGTCTTTTATAATGCAAAGTAATTTATTGTTGATAAGGCAATTAATAATAATATAAAGATAATTTATAAGAATATAAATTAGTTTACATTACATTAATAACTAAATAAGTGATTCAACAATTACAAAAGAAATCAGAGCAAAGAGAGTGATCACTGTACCAAATGGTAAGAAAGACTTCAGAAAGGGGTGGAAGGCACTTCTGCTGGCACTCAGTGGGTGACAATTTTCTGGATAGTTAGAGAAGATGAGAAAGGCACCTTCAGTAAATGGAATACCTGTGATGAACAAGGAGCAACTTCACACAAGTCGCATTTCTTAATTATATGCATTTGGTGCAGACTGTGAGTGTTCAAACATAAATTTTGGTAATGCAACTAGATTTTAAAATACTTGAAGATACAGGTCTCTTCACTCAGGTGGCAAAAGTGATCCATACCTCTTTCCTGTAAGGTCCATATTGCTAAGCATGCAGATCTACATGTTGTTTTAGTTTGTTGATTTGTAAAGTTCAGAAACAGCTCATTCATTTATCCATTCAACAAACACTGAATAAGCAATAACATGAATGTGAAATGATGTGGATAGACTAATAAATCTAACAGACCAAATCTCAGATCTTAGTGTTAGATCTAGTGAAGAAGATGGATAATGAATGGGCAATAAACAAATAGACAAGCAAATAAATAAACTTCAAATTGTAGTAAGTGCTCCAGGAAAAGAACAGAGCACTATGAGAGACAATAGTAAGATAAGAGGCAGCTATTCAATTTTACATTACACTTTTTATTAAAAAAAATTAACCATTCAGGAAAGTTACAAGAACATTACAATAAATGTTCATACACTCTTCACCTATGTTCCCTCATTGTTAGCATTTTGTCACATTTTTCTCCCTTCTTCTCCTCTCCTTTTCTCTCCTCTCCTCCCTTCCCCTGTGTGTGTGTGTGTGTGTGTGTGTGTGTGTGTGTGTGTGTGTATAAACATATATAAAACTTAAATATTGTAGTTCTTTGCTATGGACTGAATTGTGCTCTCTTCCCAATTCATATGTTGAAGCCTGAACCTTCAAGGTGATGGTATTTAGAGGTGGGGCCTTTGGGGAGATAATTAGATTTAGATGAAGTCACGAGGATGGGGCCCTCGTGATGGAATTCAATGCCCTTACGGAAGAGAAAGAAATACCAGAGCTCTGTCTCTGCCATATGAGAACACAGGGAGAAGGTGGCCCTCTGCAATCCAGGAAGAAAGCTCTCACCAGAGTCTGACCACACTGACATCCTGACCTCAGATTTCCAGCCTCCAGAACTAAATTTCTATTGCTTAAGCCACCCAGTATATGGTATTTTGTTGTGGAAGCCTGAGCAGACGAATATAACTATTCTTATTAGTATTTATGAACCATTGAGAGTAAGTTCATAAACCGCTGAGAGTAAGAGATCATAATCTTTCACTATTAAGTACTTCAACATGCATCCCCTAAGAAAAAAGAACATTCTCTTAATGGCACTATAATTTCAAAAGTCAGAAATTTTATCATTGATATATATTATAATCTATATGCACATTTTACTAATTGTCTCAATAATGCCCTTTATAGAAATTTCTTTTTTTCAACCCAGGATCATGCATTGCATTTAGTTGTATTGTATCTTTAGGATTTTTTAATCTTAAACTGTTTCTTAATTTTCTTTGTCTTTTACGTCCCTGATTTTTTTGAATGGAGAGCCTTCAATTTGAGTTTGTTTGTTTCCTAATGGTTAGATTTCTATTATGCATTTTAAATAAATGTTACATAAGTGATGTTGTGTCCTTCTCAGTGCATCGCATCGCAAGGCATCTAATAATAGTTTTTCCCATTTTTTTGATGATATTAACTTTGATCACTTGGTTAAAGCAACATTTCCCCAATTTTTTTTAACTCATTACAAAAGCCACTTTCATAATCACTAAATATTCTATGGGAAGAACCATTGAGACTAAGAAATCATCTTATTCCTAACCAACTCTCATCAAATGGTTTTAGCTCTCATTGATGATTACTGCCTGAATCAATTATTACTGTGATGATTTTAGAATAGTATTTTTCTAACTTTACCATTCCTTCTACATTTATTTGCTTATATTCTTGTAAAGAAGAGTTTTCTCCTTATTTATTTTGGAACATAAATTGTAGGGCTACTTTAGACTGAGTGAGCAGAAAAGCCTTATGCAAGAAGATGATTAATTCCACTGTGAACTGAAGGATAAAAATAATCCAAGAAAGGGCATTCTGGGCTTATAAAACTGAAAGTGTGAATACTCTTTTCTGCCCAGAATTTTGCAACAGAGCTCTAATTAAACAGTCTACAAATTAAACACCTCAGAAAGAAGCTGTAGATATCAAAAAGCTTTATTTAAATATTTAATTAATTGAAAGCAAAATAATTTTTCTGGGTTCACAATCTGTGTTCATTTTGCCCAAGACAATCCCAACTGATGTCTCTTTCCCTGGTGTCATAATTAATAGAAGCCCCTTTTCACTCTCCAAAGTCCCAGTTTGGGTAATAAATATTGTAACATGATTACTCTCCACCATAGACTCTCAGGAATAAACAAATTATAATAAGTCTACCCAGGGAGGAGAAGAGTTGGTTGTGCCTTTAACACACGAGTCCATACAAAACCACATTCCAATGAGTGCCTTTCTTTTTCAGGTTCTGAAAATTGAATAGTCCCCCTCCTCTTTCAGTTGCTCGTAGCATTCATTATTTTCTAACTCCTACAACAAAGAAGTGTGCCTTAATCCAACTGTTATTTCTATTGTTACATATTACATTCATCTTATCTTGGGAGATAAATAGGACCACTGTACTATATGCAAGATTCATTTATGTGTGTGAATGCTCTACTAGACAGAAATCTGGTTATGGATACTTCATAGGCAAAAGAAAAAAAAATTGAAAAAGGGATGGAAGAAAATAGTCCAAAACTATCCAGTAAAAAAGAATAAAAGAATAGCCTACGAAACATGCTGAAACACGGTCCTTTAGAATAGCATTCTCTCTGAGTTTTATGGCAACATAATGGCAAAATGTAATATTAGACAGCTATATACCTGGGATGGGTTGTTTTACAGTTCATGGCACAATTGTGATTTAATTTTTCCCTCTTGACATTCATTAGAGTCAATATTAGGAATGGCTATATAAACATGGCCATATGAATGGCTTCTACATCTATAAAATTATGATAAAAAGCACTTTATTTATATTAAGACCATGACATCTCTCAGACATAAGAAAATTTTGGCCCTCTTAGTGAGTTGGCATGCTTTCTTTTAATATCTGATGAGATAATTATAATTTAATATCATTTCTCTTTTAATTTGACTACACAAAATTCAGAGAAAAGTTTGATTTTCAATTAAAGAGGCTTTTCCAGGCCAGTGTTTTTGGGTATTACTCCCTTCCTTCCTCTATTTCACATCCTCTTCATTATTTGTCTCTAGATATTGCTATATTTTCATTAGAATCCTTCCTGTAAATAATCAAGTATGTGAAGAATAAGTAAAAATGTAATTCTAATAACACCCTTTTGATGAATTAATTATAACTGAAATGGGAATAGGAGAGTTATGTTTAGATTGCTGTTATTAAATAAATAGTATATAAAGATTTAAAACTATTAGGCATAATTATTAATATACAGGAAACTAAATAAATTTTGGATAATACCAAATAATTATCAGATTGTGAGTTAATATTTTGCTTTGAAATTGTCAGGAAACATCACAGAAATTCAGTTTAATGAAATACATCATAGTACTTAGAAATGTATACATATAAATGCATGATGCTTTGTAATCTAATGGAAACGCTAAAATGCATTGACTAACCAAAAATGAGCAGGAACTTTTTCAACAGGAAATGTTCTTGAATACTTTTACCATTACTTTCTCTAGTGCCACCAGGAGGAAACAGTTGTTTTGTCTATTTAGGACACTTAAATTTTGCATAGAGACTTAGCGACCTGTGTCAGAGGTTAGTAAACAAAACAATTCCATGTAAATGAAGCACTGATAAGGTAGCTACTGGGAGCAAATTGCAAAGAGTAGAAGCCACTGCTGTTGGTAACCTTTTCCTAATTGAATGAGACCAAGTGGAGGACGCCCCTGAGCAAGCATGACCCTGGACTTGAATCACTTTTGCAAGGATCATGAGAGACAGAACCAAATCAGATAATTAGATCAGGGGAAAAATCATGCAAAAAGCATTCTCATTGAGGACAAATCGTTCAAGTTAGTAATTCAAGGCTTATGTAAATGAGGAAAGGAGAAGCAAAAGCAGCTGGTAGGGTTTGGGCTTCTCTACTCCAAGACCTTGAAGCCACCTCACTGCAAGTAGCCTGCTCCTGAACCTTCAGTCCCAGGAAGGGATTCATAGGAGTGAAGACTGTTTTCTTCTTGGCTTGGGGAAGGAAAATGAAACAGTTAGGTTAAGTAGAAACTATTAATATATGGAATTTAGTCAAAATACTAAGATTTAGTCAGTATTTCTTTAAATCTTATTTCAGAGCAGGAGCTCCCAAATGTTAATATGGGATGAAACCTGGGCATTGGGATTTTTAAAAGCTCCCCAGATGATTCTAAGGTGTGGAAGAGTTTGGGAACCATCATTTTTGATTAGGATAAATACACTCACCTGCATTATTGCTGGAAATTAGCCTACCCTTTGAGTATCCTGCAGGTTTTTCTTTGGGATCTTAAGAGCCCACCCACAATTTTACTAAGCGGGAAACCCTCAGTTCCCGCATCGTGCTGCCACATTTATTAAGACTGTAAAGCTTTCCTTACCTAACTTTAACTTAAACTTTTGTCTTAGATTTCTTACTTTCCTTCCCTCATTCCCTTCTTTCTTTCTCCCCCCGCCTACTTTTTTTTTTTTTTTTTTTTTTTTTTTTTATATGGAATCTAAACCTTTTGCCCAGGCTTGAGTGCCGTGGTATAAACACAGAACACAGCACCCCCCAACACAAATCCGGGGCACAAGCGATCCTCCCACCAAAACCTAC